>VMDO01012857.1:0-60530 GCA_007922755.1 Pedetes capensis
GAAAGGAAGGAAGGAAAGAAGGGAAAGAAAGGAAGGAAGGAAGAAAGAGAGAAAGAAAGACAGACAGAAAGAAAGAGATAAAGAAAGAGAAAGAAAAAAGAAAGAAAGGAAGGAAGGAAGGAAGGAAGAAAGGAAGGAAGGAAGGAAGAGAAAGAAAGGAAGGAAGGAAGAGATAAAGAGAAAGAAGAAAGAGAAAGGAAGAAAGATAGGAAGGAAGGGAAAGAAAGAAAGGGAGACAGAGAAAGAGAAAAGAAAGGAAGAAAGAAAGAGAGATGGAGAAAAGAAAAGAAAGAGGAAGGAAGGAAGGAAGGAAGGAAGGAAGGAAGGAAGGAAGGAAGGAAGGAGAAAGGATGGGAGTTGATAGGAGAAGAGAGGAAGGGAGAAGAGAAGAGAAGGGAAAGGAAGAGAGAAGAGGAGAGGAGAGGAGGAAAAGAAAAAAGTTGCCAGAAGCTGTGGCACACCCCTGTAATTCCAGCAACTTGGGAGGCTGAAACAGGAGGATCACAAGTTCAAAGACAGAGGGAGCCTGCAAAACTTAGCAAGACTCTGTCTCAAAATAAAAAAGACAGGGGTCTGGGGGCAGCTCAGGGGTAGGACACTTGCCTAGCATGTGTGATGCCTTGGGTTCAACCACCCCAGTACTAGTAAATTTTTAAAAAGTAAAATTTTCTAAGACAACCAAATATTTATAAATAAGCATGCAAAAAATTCCCAAGTAGTAGTAGTGGGAAATTGTGCAATAAATAATAAAAACACATAATTCATAGGAAGACAACCCCAAAAAAGGAGAAACAGAAAAAAAAACAGAAATAGGAAATATAAAAGATGATAAACATGAGTCAAAGTTTATTAGTAATTACAACAAATATCAATGGTCCAAACTCATTAATTAAAAGACAAAGATTGTTAAACTAGATTTAAAGGTGATTAACTTATATGCTGTTTAAAAGAAACTTGATAAAAGCTCTGGTTATAGAAAGAATCAAAGAAAAAGGTAGGAAAATGTATGTAAACAAACATTAATTAAAGAAAACTAGATTTAAAGCAAAATATACAAATAGTCGCTATAAAATAACAAAAAGTTAAATATATCAAGATATATAATGATTCCATGTAGGCATAACTTGGCTTCAAAATATGTAAAACTAAAATCGAAAGAACTATACACTGTCATAGAAGGAAATTGTATCTATGCAATTATTAATAAAGAAAAGAGACTAAAATTAGTAAATATACTAAATATTTGCTGGGATTTAGCTCAGTGGGTAGAGCACTGTGCTGCAGTCTCTGAGGTCCCAAGTTCAATTCCCAGCACCACAAAACTAGGAGAAGGACCTGGCAATCCACTCCTAAGGCAATCCTGAAACAGTCAGCCATTGAAAACCCTATGAGGGTCGCTATGAATTGGATACCGACTCAATGGCACCTAACAACAACAACAACTAAATATTTGGATATTACAATTAACAAGCTTTTCTGTGTGTCACAATTTTCATTGCTGTGACAAATACTTTAGATACACAGTTTAAAGGAGGAAAGATTGTGGCTCACAGGTTCAGTCCATGGTCGGCTGGCTCTGTTGTTTTTACACCTGTGCCACAGCAGAAACATCATGGAAGTAACACATGTCAGATAAAGGCTGTTCACTGTTCACCTCCTGGAAGCCAGGGAGCACAGAGAAGACAGAGAGGGGAGAGGGGCAAGATGCTCCCCTTAAAGGCATGCTCCCCAATGACCCACTTCCCCCATCTACACCCCACCTTCCACAGTTCTACCACCTCCCAATACTGCATTCAAATTTTAATCTCTCAATAGATTAAATCATTCATTAGGTCCAAGACTCTTCCTCTAATTATCTCTGGAAAGGTCCTCACAGACACACCAAGAGGTGTGCTTTACAAATCTCCACTCCCAAGACAATCCCCAAAACAATCAGCCATTGAAAACACTATGGCAGTCACTAGGAGTCAGACATGACTTGACGGCACCTAACAACAATAGCAACAAGAACAACAAAAAAGAATGAGCAAGAATCGTGTAAAGAAAGTGAGATGGTAAGACGTGAGAAAAATATCGAAACAGGTGATATGGGGGCCACGTGGCTGTCTGGAGGGAGAGTGGTCCAGAGAGGGGAAAAATGCAGAAGGCAGGTTGAGGGCCCCATGGTCTTACCTTCTCCCCTCTCCATAAGTCTTTCTTGACAGCAATATCAAAATCTGCCACACCAGTGCTTCCTCTTTATTCCTTTATTTTGCTCAATATCACTTCTAATATAATTAGAAGACACGCATGTATAATTATAACACTTATCATTATAACACTTCATTTTCTAGTATGCTGTTTATTTTAATCACTGTCTCAATTAGAATTTACACTCCACAGGGACCATAGTTATTGTCATTTTTATTCACTGCCATATCATGAAGACTTGGGATCAGGCACTTCCAAGGTACTCAATAAAGAACCATTAGGGTCAGAAAAATGGCAAAAGAAGTCTCAGCCTCTATTTTCCACCCACCCCCCACAGAATGCCCAACTATCGACTATCAATTGATCATAACATCTTTTTTAAAACATTAATACTGAGAAACAAGCCTAAGACCCTGTGTTGTTTGTATAATGGAATACTAACTGAATTGGAGAACAGTGTCACTACAACTGTGTCACCACTCCACGTCCCCGTAAGTCAGCACGATGCCAGATGGAGAGGATTTCCCTGGTCCCACGGTTTCTAAAGGGCTGGAGTATAGTTCAGTTGGTAGAGTGAACAATGTATGTGAACAAACATTGCTCCATACTTTCTGAGAATCCAGGTTCAATCTCCAGCCACAAAAATGGGAGAAAGATGTAACAATCCACTCCCAAAGCAATCCCAAAACAATCCGCCATTGAAAACTCTATGAGTTTCACTATGAGTTGGACCTGACTCCTCAGCACCTAACAAGAACAACAACGACAACAGTTTCTATGAGGACAAAAAGGAAATTCGACGTAGTCACCCAGCTTCTCTGGCATTCCAGGATGCTTCAGGAATACTATTCTGTGGAACACTGGGTCAGGTGGAAACAAAGGAAGAAGGGAACTGTCAGAGACCAGTGTGCAGATCTTGGTGATACCTCTGTATTCCTGTCAAGAGTGGTGCCAATTCAGAGATGCCTTACAACTTTACAACCCACCCACAACGCTGAGCTGGCCACCTTCAGAAGCCTGGTGGGAAGTCCAACCTATCTTGGATGCCTAAATGGCCAGTTTCCACACCCACCCTAAGAACTCCACCCAGATTCCTACTTCTGTGTATTTTGAGTAAGTGTAGGGACTAAATCTGCTTGATCCAGGAGGTCAAACAGCTGCTCAACTCAACCAAAACCTCTCCTCATTGTTCTATCCTGGCAGGAAGGCAACCAGGCATTTCTACAGAGCATTACCACTGCTCCTATCTGCCCCAAACAGTGCTTCCAGCTAACCTCAGAACACAGTCTGAATCCCTAATCAATTGCATATACCAAGCAGTGGAATTTCCTGGACAGGGAGTACACTCTCTGATCAGCCTGGCTGGAAACCATCTCAGTACCCAGCTGACAGCTCCACCTGGTAGCAGAGCCCAGCCGATGGTCTTGCTGGACAGTGGAGCCCAGTTAACAGCCCTACCCAATAGTAGAGCAAGGCTAATAGTCAAGCCAACTGTAGAACTCACAATGGGCTCTGCCTGTGCTGATCCTTCCAGAATCACAACCTAAGCAGAGAATTCTATTCCTGCCAAAGAATACCTTTAAAGGCCAGAAGAGGGTACTATCTCCTCAAAATCACAGGCAACAACAAAAAGACACAAGAATTATGAATAATCAGGAAATCATGAAACCTCCAAAGGAAACTAATAAAGCTCCAAGAATGGATCCCAAAGAAATAGAGGTTTATAAAATGACTGACCAAAAATACAGAATAATTCTCTTAAAGAAGTTTGGTAACTACAAGAGTATTTAAAGGGGGAATTAAATGAAATTTGGAAAACAATGCATAAACAAAGCTAGAAGCTTGATAAGGAAACAGAAACAGTAAAAAAGAACCAAATAAAAATTCTAGAAATGAAGAATACAATGACTGAAATGAAAATCAACAGAAAGCTTCAACAGCAGACTCAATCAAGCAGAAGAAAGAATTATTAATATGCATGACAGAACCTTTGAATTATCCACTTAAAGATAGGAAAATACAATAGAATGAAGAAGAATGAAGACCTACAGTAAATCTGAGATTTCATCAAGAGCTCAAACCTGTACACACTAATAATTTCAGAAGAAAGAGAAGATGAGTCGGAAGGCATATTTAAAGAAATATGGCTGAAATTTTCCCCAATCTGAGGATAGATGCCAACATCCAAGTGTAAAAAGCACATAGGTCTCCAAACAAATTCACTTCAAAGGGAGCTTACCAAGACACATAATAATAAAAGTCTCAAAAATCAAAGACAAAGAAAAATTTCTGAGAGCATCAAGAGATAAGAAACATATCACATACAAAGGCATGTTGATATGATTACAAGTAGATTTCTTGGCAGGAATTCTACAGGACAAAAGTAGAATAACATATTCAAAGTGCTGAAAGAAGAAAACTGCCAACTAAAACTACTTTTCCCAGAAAAGCTGCCTTTCAGAGATGAAGGAGAAATAAACAGATTCCCAGATAAACAAAAGCTAAGAGAGTTCATCACCACTAGACCTGTCTTACTGAAATAGCAATGAGGACTTCTTCAAGCTGAAACAAAAGGCCTCTAACTAGGCCAGGCATGATGGTACATGCCCATAATCCCAGCACGTGTGAACACAAGTTTGAGGCCACCTAGGCTACATACCACGTTCCAGGCCAGCTGTGGTCTACAAAGTAGGACCCTGACTCCAAGAAAAAAAAAGGAGGGGCCTCTTATTAGCAACATGAAACATACAAAAGCACAAAACTCAATGATAAAGTGAAACAGGGTTCCAAGGGGGGTAGCAAAACAATTTTCTCCCTACTATGAAGGTTAAAATAAATATATTAATAACAACTATGGCCAGAATAAATCTTCCAGGGATACATATTACAATATGATGTAAATTCAAACCTCAAAAACATTAAATGTGTTGGGAGAGATTAAAAGTGTTTGTTTTACAGAAATGATTACATAATCAAAGTTGTTACCAACTTAAAATAGGCTTTTATAAGGATAAGATGGGAGTTTAGCTCAGTTGGTAGAATGCCACTCTGCACTATCTGAGCATCCAGGTTCGATCAATGAAAAATAGAAGGATGTGGCAATCCACTCCTGAAAACAACCTCAAAACAATCAGCCATTGAAAACCCTATGAGGGTCACTATGTGTCTGACCCAACTTGACAGCACTGAACAACAAGAATAAGATGTTCCGTGTAAGACTCAAGGTAACTACAAAGCAAAAGTACTCACTAGAAAAGATTCAAAGCATACCACTAAGAAAACCAAACCACAAGAAAAGACAACAAGAGGGGAAGAAACAGAGTATCCCCAAAATACTAGAAAACAAATGAAAAAATGACAATAGTAAATACTTAAATCAAAAGACATATTGCATTGGGAAGGGCTACTGGAAAGACCTCCTCAAAATGCTGAAAAGTAAAGATATCACACTGAAGATGAAGGTGCGCCTGACTCCATGGCATGGTATTTTCAGCTGCATCATATGGTTACAAAACCCAGGCATTGAATAAGGGAGACAGGAAGAGAATTGATGCTTTTGAGTTAGTATACTAGAGACAAATACTGAATATACCATGTACTACAAAAAAAAAAAAAAAACCAACAGACCCATCCCAAAAGAACTACAACCAGAGTGCTCTTTGGAAGCAAGGATGACTAGACTGTATCTGATATATTTTGGACATGTTCTTAGGAGGACATCACAATTGGGAGAGAGGCAGATCAATGAAAAAAGAAGACTTTCATCTAGATGAATTGACACAGTGACTGTAACAATGGACTTGAACATAAAAAAGATCATATGCCTGGCACAGACTCAGGGAGTGTTTTGTTCTGTTGTATGTAGGGTCGCTATGAGTTGAGCCAGACTTAACAGCATCTAACAACAACTGCCTACCAATAACTACTATGATTGCAAATGGGCTAAATTCTCCAATGTAAAGTTATACAGAAAATGAATGGATTTAAAAAACAACTATATATTATCTATAAGAGACTTATCTTGCTTTCAAGGATACATATAAACTGAAAGTGAAGACATGGAAAAATACATTCTACACAAATGGAAAAGACAGCAAGAGTAGCTGCATTTAAAACAGACAAAATAGACATCAAGTCAACATTAAATCAAAGACTATAAAAAGACATAAAAAGCAATATATGATGATGAAAAGCCAACTCATCAAAAGGATACAATTATAAATATATGTGCGCCCAACATTGGAGCACCTGAATATAAAAAACAAATATTAAAGGAGATGAAGAGAGAAATCTATCAGGATACAATAACATGAGGGGACTTTAATTCCCCACTTTCAACCATAGGCAGGTCATCCAGACAGATATTTAAACAAAGATTAGACTTGAATAAACCAATATAGATCAAATGGACTACATACACAGAACTTTCCATCCGACAACAACAGAATATACACAGAACATTCTCCAAGATAGAACATATGTTATGGCATAAAACAAGCTTTAGCAAATTTAAGACCACTAGTTTAATATCAAGTGTCTTTTTTGACCACTGTGGTATGAAACTTGAAGACAAAAATAGGAGAAATTTCAGAAAATACACAAATATATAGAAATTGAACAGCATGCTTCTGAGTAACAATGGGTCAATGAAAGAATTCAAAGGTAAAATTTAAAATATCTTGAGAAAACCAATAATGGAAATACAACATACCAAAATATATAGACGCAACAAAATCAGTTCTAAAAGGAAAGATTGTGGCAATAATGCCTACTGTGGGGCGTTGCCCTACCACTGGATTCCCTCTGGCCATGAGTGGGAACCAACCGCCAAAGACCCATTGACTGGTAAGGGGGAGCTGAGTGCCCAAGAATAAGAAACTTATCTTATTCTTATTAAACAGAGAAACCACACCAATTCCTTCAAGGCAGTTTCCACTTCTTCCTTCAGTACCATTGTTTCTGATCATATGCATCCTCTTAAAATGGTCATCCACCAATTCTTTTTGGTATAATGACTCTGTGTGTTTCTTCCATCTTTTGATGTTTATTGATGTTTCCTGCATTGTTTAATATTTTCCCTGTAGAATCCTTCACTACTACCACTCGAGGCCTGAATTTTCTCTTCAATCCCTTAGGCTTATGCCTGCGGCTGCTCTGAGAAGCCTTGAGAAAGGCAGGCTCAGAGGCTTATGCCCACAGTGGCCCCTTACTTCTTTCTTCCCAGTGAAAACGCCAACTCCAAGTGCTCTGCTCCAACAGCTCTTTATTGTTTTGTCTGTCCCGGTCGATGGAATGGACCAAGACCGCTCCGTGTACTGGCCTTATATACTCTCCAGGGACTAACTGGGAACCAATCAGAGGCAGTCACCCCATACAGGTCTCACCTAATCAGGGGAGATATGCAAATTTTGTTTTGTAAAAGTAGCCAATCAGGGATGGTTACAAATAGTCCAATCAGGAGCCGTTCAGTGGTTTGGAAATAGCCAATCAGTGTCGAGGAGTCTGATGAGAGGGATTGGATGACAGCACCATCTTTGGGAGCTCGATGACCCTGAGTTCCTGGATGTAGGGCAAAGGTGATTGCCTGGGGAACAAGCCTCAGACCTCCAAGGGGGCCTAGATAGGCCCTGGGGCAAACTGCCTCTCTAGGCAGTGCCCTATACCTACACCCAAGAAAGATCTCACAAAGTGACTTCATCATAGCATTCCTACACACTAGTCATGAAGCATGAGAAAAACCTAAAGAAGCATCTCATATACAACAGATATAAAAAATGATACTCTTAGGAATAAATTTTACCAAGGAGATGAAACATCTGCACATTGGAAACTATAAAACGTTGATGAAAAATTCAAGAAGACCAATAAATGGAAAGGTATTTCATGTTCACAGTTTGGAAAAATTAGTGTTATTAAAGTGTCCTTATTACACAATGCTATCTACAGGATCAGTGTAATCGATATCAAAATTCCAATATCATCTTTCATGAAATAGAAACATATCATACAATTCATATGGAGCCACACTAAATAAGTAGTCAAGGATATCATGAGGAAGAACAATCAGGAGGTGCCATACTACCTGATTTCAAGTTGTACTACAAAGATATAATAAGCAAAGCAGCACAGTATTTGCAAAGAAAAAAAAAATAGACACATTGACCAATAGGACAGAATAAAGAGCTCAAAATTAATCCATGTACCAATAATACACAGTAGGAAAATAACCATCTCTTCAATAAATGGTGCTGGGGAAACTGGATATTGGCATGCATAATAATGAAATTGGACACTTATTTAGCATCATGTACAAAAATCTACTGAAAATCAATTAAATACTTAAGTGTAAAACTTGTTGTTGGTAGGTGCTGTTGAGTCAAGTCTGACTCATAGCAAACCTATGTACAACACAATGAAACTCTCCCTGATTCTGAGCCAGGCACATGACATTATTTATGTTTAAGCCCATTGTAGGAGACACTGTGTCAATCCATCTAGTTGAGGGTCTTCCTTTTGTTCATTGACCTGCCAGTCTCCCAAACATGATGTCCTTCTCCAGGGATTCATCTCTCCTAACAACATGTCCAAAATACATCAGACGCCGTCCAGTCATCCTTGCCTGAAGGAGCCCTCTGGTTGCACTTCCTCTAAGATGGATCTGTTTGTTCTTTGGCAGTCCATGGTATATTCAATATTCATCTCCAGCACCATATTTCAAAAGCGTCAATTCTTTTCCTGTCTCCCTTAGTCAATTTCCAGCTTTCACAACCATATTATGTGACTGAACATACCATGGCATGAGTCAGATGCAACTTGGTCTTCAATGTGACATCTTTACTTTTAAACACTTTAAAGAGGTATTTTGCAACAGCTTTTCCCTGCAATGTGTCCTTTGATTTCTTGACTGCTGTTTCCACGGGTGTTGATTGTAGAACCAAGTAAAGCAACCTCAATCTTTTCTCAATTTATCATGAAGTTGCATACTGACCTAGTTGTAAGGATTTTTGTTTTGGTGATGTTGAGGTGATGTCTGTACTGAAAGCTATGTTCCTTGATCTTCATCAGTAAATGCTTCAAATCCTCTTCACTTTCAGCAAGCAGAGTTGTGTCATCTATAAAATGCAGGTCTTAAATGGGTATTCCTCCAATCAAGATGGCATGTTCTTCTTCATTAAGTCCAGCTTCTCAGATTATTTGCTCAACATAGAGATTGAAGAGATATAGTGAAAAGATACAGCCCTGAGGCACACCTTTGTTGACTTTAAACCAGGCAGTGTTTCCTTGTTCAATTCAAACAACTGCCTCCTGGTCCACATACAAAATCCTCATGAGTACAATTAGGTGCTCTGGTACTCCCATTCTTCACAGTGTTACCCATAATTTGTTATCAACAACACAGTCAAATGCCTGTGCATAGTGGATAGAGATAGACATCTTTCCAGTTTCTCTGCTTTTGGCTTATATCTATCTGGCATTAGCAATGACATCCCTGGTTCCATGCCCTCTTCTGAATCCAGCTTAATTTTCCAGTCGTTCCCTATTTATATACTGCTACAGTTGTTGTTGAATGATCTTTAGCAAAATTTTACCTGTGTCTGATATTAATAATATCATTCAATAGTTTCCACATTTGGGTTGATCCTCTTTCTTGGGAATAGGCACAAATATGGATCTCTTCCAGTCAGTTGGCCAGGTAGCTGTTTTCCAAATCTCTTGGCATAAACAACTTAGTGCCTCCAGTGCTGCATCTGTTTGTTGAAACATCTCTATTGGTATTCCATCAGTTCCCAGAGCCTTGTGTTTCACCAATTCCTTCAAGGCAGTTTCCACTTGTTCCTTCAGTACCATTGTTTCTGATGATATGCATCCTCTTAAAATGGTCATCCACCAATTCTTTTTGGTATAATGACCCTGTGTGTTTCTTCCATCTTCTATTGATGTTTCCTGCATTGTTTAATATATTCCCTGTAGAATCCTTCACTCTTACCACTCAAGTCTTGAACTTTTTCTTCAATCCCTTAGGCTTGAGGGAAATAGGGGGTGCTCTTCCCTTTAGGTTTTCTATCTCCAGCTCTTGGCACGTCATTACAATATTTTATTTTTTCTTCTCAAGCTGCCCTTTGAAATCTTCTGTTTAGTTCCTTAACTGCATCATGTCTCTTCCTTTTACTTTAGTTTCTTAACACTCAAGGGCAAGTTTCAGAGTCACTTTTGACATGTAATTTGGTCTTTTCTTTTTTTTCCCCCCCCGTCTTTTAATAACCTTTTGCTTTCCTCGTGAATGAAGTCTTTGATTTCATGCCACAATTTGTCTCGTCTTCTATCATTAGCATCTAATGCATCAAACCTGTTCTTGAGGTGGTCTCTGAACTCAGGGGGGATGTACTCAAGGTCATACCTTGGCTCTCATACACTTGATCTAATTTTCTTCAGTTTCACTTTGAACCTGCATATGAGCAGTCGATGGTCTGATACACAACCAGCACCTGGTCTTGTTCTGACATTTGATATGGAGCTTTTCCATCATCTCTTTCCAAAATGTAAGTCAATTTGGTTCCTATACATTCCATCTGGTGAATTCCATGTGTATAGTTGCCATTTATGTTGGTGAAAAATTGTATTTATAATGAAAATGTCATTGGTCTGATAAAATTCTATCATGTGATCTCCAGCATCATTTCTGTGACCAAGGCCATATTTCCAACAACTGAGCCTTCGTCTTTGTTTCCAACTTTTGCATTGTAGTCACCAGTAATTATCAGTACATCCTGATTGCATGTTTGATCTATTTCAGATTGCACGAGCTGGTAGAAATCTTCCCTATCTTCATTCGTGGCCTTAGTGGTAGGTGCATAAATTTGAATAATAGTCATATTAACTGGCCTTCTTTGTAGGTTTATGGACATTATTCTATCATGGAAAGCATTGTATTTCAAGACAGGTCTTGAGAGGTCTTTTTTGATGATGAATGCAACCCCATTTCTCTTTAATTTTCATTCCAAACATAGTAGACCATATGATTATCTGATTCAAAATGGCCCATGCCAGTCCATTTTAGCTCACTGATGCCTAGAATGTCAATGCTTATGTGCTTCATTTCCCTTTTGATGACTTCTAGTTTTCCTAGATTCCACATTTCAGTTATTAATGGATGTTTACAGTTGTTCTTCCTCATTTTGAATCATTTCACATCCTCAAATGGAGGTCTTTGGGGCTTTACTCCATGCCTGTCATTAAGATCAACTCTACTTTAAGGGGGCAACTCTTCCCCAGTTGTCTTTTGAGTGTCTTCCAACCTGGGTGGCTCATTTTCTGGCACTTTTTCTGACATCGTTTCTCTGTTATTCATAGGGTTTTCAATGGCTAATTGTTTTGGGAGTGGGCTGCCAGGTCCTGCTCCCTAGTCCCTCTTAATCTGGAAGCTCTGGTGAAACCTGTCCACCATGGGTGACCCTGCTGGCATCTGTAATACCTGTAGCATAGCTTTCAGCATCACAGCAACATGCAAGCACCCACAGCACAGCAAACTGACAAGACTTGTGGAGGAGTGAAAAACTAGGAACTATAAAACTACTAGAAGGGCACAGGGGGGACAACTATACAACATAGAAGTATGCAATGATTTTATTTTTGGATATGACCCAAAAACCACGGGCTTCAAAAGCAAAATAGGCAGATAGGATTAAATCAAGCTAAAGAAAGAAAATTCTGACCAGCAACGGAAGCAATTAATAGTATAGAGACAACCTCTGGATGGGGAGAAAATATTTTCAAGTTATTCATGGATAGGGGCTGGGATTTAGCTCAGTTGGTAGAGTGCTGCGCTGCAGTCTGTGAGGTCCTGAGTTCAATTCTCAGCACCGCAAACATGGGAGAAGGGCCTGGCAATCCACTCCCAAGGCAATCCCGAAACAGTCAGCCATTGAAAACTCTATGAGTTTCGCTATGAGTCAGATACTGACTCCACGGCATCTAACAACAACAACAACATTCATGGATAAGGAGTTTATATCCAAAATATATAAGTAACTCCAAAAAGTCAATAGCAAGAAAACAACCCAATTTTAAAATGCACAGACTATTCGAATAGATGTTTCTCAAAAGAAGACATAAAAATGGCCATTCTTTATGTAAAAAAATAGCTCAACATCATGAATCATCAAGGAGATGCAAATTAAAACCACAATGAGATGCCACCTCCGCTGTTGACATGGTGGTGTTGTTACCTGCTGCTGAGTTGGGTGTGACTCTCAGGGACCCTCAGAGGATTTTCAATGGCTGATTGTTCCATTTCCTTCTCTGGCCTTTTAGAATAGCTATTACCAAAAAGACAAAAGATATGTGCCGGAAAGGATGTGGAGAAAAGGGAATATTTGTACCCAGTTGATGAGAATGTAAATTAGCATAGCCATTATGAAAAACTACATGAGGTTTTCTCAAAAACCTAAAAACAAATTGCCGTATGACTCAGCAAGTCTACTTCTGGGTATTAACCAAAGATCTGAAATCAGTGTTTGGAAGAAATGTCTGACAATACCAGGGTGTGGAATCAAACTAAATGTTCAACCACAGAAGAGTCGGTAAAAAAAACGTGACGCATAGATGCAACAGAACACTACTTTGCCTTAAAAATGAAGAAAACTCAAGCTGGCCAGGATGGCACATGCCTGTAATCCCAGCACTTGGGAGTCTGAGGCAGGAGGATTGAGAGTTCAGTGACAGCCCAGGTTACATAGCAAAATGCTGCCTCAAAAAAATGACAACGCAGAAAAAAGAAGGAAGAGGCTGAGAGGGGGAGGAGAAGATTCTATCATTTGCAACATGGATAGAATTAAAGAACTGCTATGTAAAAGAAGGGCTGGGATTTAGCTCAGTTGGTAGAGCACTGCGCTGCAGTCTCTGAGGTCCCAAGTTCAATTCCCAGCACCGCAAAAATGGGAGAAGGACCTGGCAATCCACTCCCAATGCAATCCCGAAACAGTCAGCCATTGAAAACCCTATGAGGGTCACTATGAGTTGGATACCGACTCGACGGCACCTAACAACAACAACAACAACATGTAAAAGAAGCCAGGAACAGAAAAACAAATCATGCATGTTCTCTCTCACATGTAGAGTCTAAAACAACTGAACTTGTCCAAGCAGAGAATAGAGTGACAGTGCCAGAGGGCGGGGATCGAGGATGGGGTACGAAGTTCCATACAGAGGGAATAAGGGATCATTAAAAATCTCCTGCCCAGCATGGTGACTATAGCTAATGATGTATTATACATCTAAACATTGCTAAGAGTAAATTTCCAATGTTCTCACCACACACACACACAAAAAAAATGTTAGGCATGTGAGGTGAGGGGTATGTTAATTAGATTGATTTCATAATTCCACATTGCATTCATAACTCATACATCACCCTGTGCCTCATAAATATATGTAAATAAAATTATACATTGTCAACTTACAGTAAAATCGAAAAAATCACAAGCTGGGATGAATCACTTCATCAATACAAAAAAGACAAAACCTCACAGAAAAAGGGGCAAGGAGCTTGACCAGGCATTTTAGAGAGAAAGGCAACTCGAGGAGCCTGGGAGCCTGAGGAGAGGCGTGGCCTCTTCCGTGATCACAGAGCGGGCAGGGAAACCCCCATGAGGCACCACTCGTGGCCACTGGGATGAGAAGGTAGGCGGGGCTGGGCATTAGCATGACCACAGGGCAGCAAAAACTAGCAAAACCACTTGGAAATAGTCCTTGTGTGATACCTAGTAAAGCCGACCATGCAGGAGCTGGTTATTTGAATTGCCTTCCCATTCCAAGACCCACCTCCAACCGGCTCTGCCCTGCTATGGTGCCCCGCCTCCATGTCGCCAGAGGCATCTCCAGGTGGGTTGGGCCACGGGGGAGGTTAGAGGCAGGAAGGGAGAGAGGTGCGGGCATTTAGTCCCAGGGGCCGCCTCTACACCCGCACCTGCCACTTAAGGATTCATACAGTGGCATTCCACTTCCCATAGTTCAGAGGCATGCAGAACTAAGCCAAGTGCTAGTCATATATTAAAGAGCCAACAAAGCAGTGACTAACACCTCAGGCAAGATAATGGTTGTCCCCACTGGAGGGAGACAGCATTCACTTCAAATCGTGCTGGTCAAGCTGCCGGTGCTCACAGTTGGCTCCTTTTATTTGTATTTCTTATACCTGCCTCACATATTATGTGCATCTGTGGCATGTATTGATTACTTAATAAAACCCAATTTTAAAAGCATAATCACAATTTTTTTCCCAGAACAAAAACTCTATTATTTAAAAGGCCACCATGCTAAAATTACAAAATAGGCAGAATGATGTTTTTGCGGGACTTCCAGAAATTAAAAATAGCAAACAAAAAATAGTAAGGGTCCAAATATTTTTATTGGTTATATTCAGTAGAGTTACATTTACAAAACATAATTAGCCCGATATATTACAAGTTTTTAAACAACGTCTCATGAAGTATATATCTAAGGACCCAGTTAAAATATTAATTTTTTTTAAGAAAAGGAGGAACCCTGTTATTTCATGTCAAGAACTGAAAATATAATTAATCCAGCTCTGCGTACTTGAAGTCAGAAAAGCAAAAAGAAAGGAATGGAGAGGAAGGGGTAGACAGGCACAGACAGGGTTTCCAGGAAGCAGACACCACTGGCAAACACGTGGCCCGTGGCAGGAAGAAGGAAGAGAGAGTCTCGGGGAGGTACCACTCCCAGGTCCCTTATACAGACATCTGCGCTAACTTGTGGCCGCAGAACCTGCACCAAGGCTCCTGGAATTCCTATCTGTGTTCCCTGAGGAATGACAATTCCATTGCCCACAAACCAGTTCAAAGTTAACTAAACCCTGTGTGCCTCCAGTTCCGCCTCCGCATGGGCATCTGAGCAATGAGATGGTAGATAAACCACGCCCCAAGTTTGCGAGGGGAATAACCGAGCTGGAGTGTGTGCCGCAGGGCTGGGACTTGAGACGAGTCCAGGGAGTGCTGGTTTCTACCCCGCCCTGGTGCTGGACAGACATGCTGGGCGCAGGCTGTGCTGAGAGGTGTCTGGCTCTGGTCCTGCCAGCGACAAGGGTCCCCTAAGAACTCCGAGTAGCTCAGCCATGTGTTCTGGGCCAGTCACTCCAGCTGGGCCTGAGAGGGGAGGAGGCGGGTGTGGGGACCAATCACAAGAGCCCTGGCAGCAGTCCAGACAAGAGACAGGGGACAGACAAGGACTCAGGCAGAGGGCCAGCTGCACCGAATGGACGTAGGATCAACTCAGGCATTGGTGATGCCCCAGTTTGTCACTGGGGGGGGGTCTCCTGCAATGGCTGGTGGCCATCTTGCCCTCTGTGTTGACTTACATTGTGCCCCCCAAAGAGAGATGCAGAAGCCATGAGCACCAGTACCTAATTCGTAAACAGGCTCATCGCAAATGTCACTGTATAAGCTGAAGCCACGTGAAACGGGGCATGGCTTCAACCAGCCATGACCGGTGTCACAGGAGAAGACAACCCCACATGCCCGCGGCACAGGCTGGAGTAATGCATCTATCGCCAGGAAACACCAAAGCTGTGGATGAGCAGGAGGGGCAGAGGAGGCGAGGAGGGACCACCCGCCAGAGCCCGAGGAGCGAGACGGTGGTCCTGCCAGCACCTTGGTTGTGGCCTCTTGGTCTTCAGAACTATGTGAGAACCAATCTCAGCTGTCTGAAGCCACATAGGGCTTGGATTTAGCTCAGTGGGTAGAGTGCTGCGCTGCAGTCTCTGAGGTCCCGAGTTCAATTCCCAGCACCACAAAAATGGGAGAAGGACCTGGCAATCCACTCCCAAGGCAATCCCAAAACAGGCAGCCATTGAAAACCCTATGAGGGTCACTATGAGTCGGACTTGACTCGACGGCACCTAACAACAACAAGTTCATGATGCTTTATTACAGCAGCCACAGAAAATACCCACCTAGTCCCGCCTGAGGTGGCTGCTCTGAACCGGCTTTCCCAGGCTGGTGTCTCTGCATAGGACGGCGCCACTTAGAATGTTTAGCTTCATGACGGAACAAAGGTAGACCCAAGCCACCACTCTGTTCTCACCTTCAGTACCGGGCACGATGAACCAGAAGACACTGTTACCACATCATCACACACAGGCTTTGCGTTATGTTTCCCAATTGTAAGGGTCCTGAGCATCTTTAAGGTGGGGTGGGCTAAGCTAGGATGTTCGGCAGAGAAGGTATTTTAAATGCAGTTCTGATTTACAATATTATTAACTTCTTGTTGTTGTTAGGTGCCATCAAGTCAGTATCCAACTCATAGCAACCCTACGTACAAGAGACAAAACAATATTATCGTGCTTCTTTGCTATTCATAGGGTTTTCAATGGCGGATTGGTTTTTGGGAGTAGGTTGCCAGGTCCTTCTCCCAAGCCTACAGCACTTGGTGCTCCCAGGCAGTCTCCCATCCAAGTACTAACCAGGCCCAACCCTGCTCAGCTTCCGAGATCTGATGGGATCGGAAGCCACAGGGGTATGGCTGCAGGTTATTATTAACTTATAATGGGCTTATCCCCCACCTGCTGGCAGGTGTCATGCTGTGGGGGCTTGCAAGTTGCTGTGATGCTGAAAGCTATGCTACCAGTGTTTCAGGTACCAGCAGGGCCACCCATGGTGGACAGGTTTCAGCTGAGCTTCCAGACTTAGACAAGGGAGAAGGACCCAGCAGGACTTCCGAGACAATTGCCATTGAAAACCCTATGAATAGCAGAGAAGCACGGTCAAATATGGTGCCAGAAAATGAGCCCCCTAGGCTGGAAGGCATTTAAGAAACAACTGAGGAAGAGTTGCCTCCTCAAAGTAGAGTCAGTCTTAACAACGGGAATGGAATAAAGGTCCTGGGGCCTCCTTTTACTGATGTGGCACAACTCAAAACAAGAAGAAACATAGTGGCTGCAACAATGGGCTCAAACATAAAAAGACCAGGTACATGTACAGTGCTGGGTAGTGGTTCGTTCCGTTGTACCTGGGGTCTCTGAGTGAGATCCAACTAGACAGCACCCAATAACAGAAACAACATGGGTTTATCGGGGCGTACGTAACCTCATCAAAGTTGAGAAACCTTTACCTTGGTAGAATCTGGGTCCTACCACCAGCGTAGTCTGTTCCAAAATGGATTTCACCATGGTCTTTCATTTCCCTTTTGCCCCACTAGACAGTGACCCCCAAAAGGACAAGCATGAAGTCCTAAATATTTCTGAAACCCCCAAAGCTCAACACAGGAGATGCGTGGGAATAAATGAAGCCATCAGAACAGGCTGGGCAGTCGCTCCAATCAAAGCAGCCCCTGGTGCCGCCTGCCGTCCCCTGAGCCCTCCTCTCCAGGTTCAGCGCTCTGTCCTCCTCTTCTGAATGCTCTGTCCCTCCACCTTCAATGAATGGGGCTCTTGGGCATCACTCGGGAACTTACCAGGTGTGCGGTGCCAAGAAGCTCACTGGCTGCCCCCACGCCTGCTGGTCACGTGGACAGATTTTCCCATGTTTCTCTTGCAAACTGGGGCTTCATTTTCCTGTGTCGCAGAGGACTGGCTGTGTCCCCTCTCTGTCAGCTGCTCCTGCCCCCTAGAGGCTCCTCTGCGCATTGCCGAGGCCGGGCTGGGGCAGGCCTTCAGAGGACGCTCCCAATGTTCAGCAAACCTCTCCAGGCAGCTGCTTCCGCTCCAGTTTGGACAGTCGTCTCCATGCCTCTATTTCCATCCTAGTGGCCGGAAGCAGTGCCGTTCCCCACTTCTGCTGACTTGGGAAAATGCCGTTCGTGTCAGCATCTGCGCGCGTAGCAACGAAGCCGTGTCGTTGCAATACGGTACTGTGGGTTTCGGAGTAATTGAGCAACATCTGGAAAGAGCCCAGCCCTCACAGGTGCAGGGGATCTCAGCCAGCAGGAGGCAGGGGCCAGACAGCTGCTCCAGCTTCCTCTCCATGCCCCTGCCCCATCCTAGACCATGGAGTGGGGATGGGGGGCCAGACTGGGAAGCACCAAGGGCAAATTCAACCCACTTCCCCATCGAACGTGATCCCGAAGGAGACGCATAGGCCACGTAGCCCGACCTCCCACCAAAGTCCCTCCCGCATTGTGGCCGGGGGCCACTGCCCTTGGCAGAAGTTTAGGTGGGATCTGAGCCTCCCCATGGGACTGTCTGGGGCAATTTGCACCGTCCAGTAGAGCAGCGGGCAGCCCGGGGCAGATCAAGCACTTGCAATGTGGCTAAGGCACCAAAGGAATGGAATTTCTACTCTCACCCCATTTTAAATTATTTACCTTAGGATGTTCCTCGTGTGGCCACTGCGTGCTGTATTGGACAGTTCCTCCTTCACGTAGTTCTGCCAGGGACCTGTGGCCAAAACATCATGAACGGAGCTAAAGCCCCCTCCCTCCTGTAAACATACAGAAACAGAAGTCTGATTGACACAAAATGTTCATAAAATGAAGCCAAAACTCAAAACAAGAAGGAACCCCCTTCCCTTCAGTGCTGGACAGAAATGCAAAGTGAGAGACTCAGCACATAGAGGGTGGAGGGACCCAGGGCGTGGCGGGGCGGGCACAGAGGCACCGTGTTTGAGATCTCATGAGTCAGCAGAGGACACAAGGCGGGAGGCTGGCTACGCACATGGAGCCCCCGTCCGCCACTGCCCATCCCATGCTGCACTGTGGGCCACCTGGTGTGTCCACCTCCCAGCTTTCCACGTCTCTCTTTTGAATGCTAGAACCTTTCATATAAAATATCTACAGGGAGATTCTTAAATTATCATCATTTGGCTGGCTTGTCTAACTCAATAATTTCAATTTGCTTTGTTTTTAATCATATCCTTTGGTTCTTGATAATGCCCTCTTCTCGTTTTATGAATTCTGTCTGCCTTTGTCTCTTTGGCCGTTTTCATCTTGCCTGAGCCAAACCTTGACAGGGTGTCCTGTCACTTCCAGTTCCTCAGGGGAGAGGGCGCAGGAATGTTCTTTGCTGCCTACCCGTCAGGGCAGTGGGTTTGCCTATGCTTGGTACGTGTTTTTATCACTACGCCATGGCTCAGAGGCGATCCAGTTCCCTAGAAGGGGCAGATGCTCTTACGGGATTGGCTTTCAGTCTTGCTTCAGGAGTTCACCGGCTGTAGATCACTTTGGCCCTTGATTCTTCATTCCAAGCTTTGGTACCAGGAGGATTCCAACTCCAAAACAGCCAGGGCCTGGGGCTCTCACTGCCTGGGAGAAATGGCCTCTGTCCAGGGCTGTACATGTCCCATCTGCCCCTCCAGGACAAACAGCAGTTCTTCTCTTTCTTATCATGAGCCAGGTGGATCCTTCTAAGTATTTCGCATAGAGCCCAACAGCTTATTGTTGTTGTTAGGTGCCATCAAGTTGGGTCCAACTCACAGCAACCCTATGTACAACAGAATGAAACACTACCGAACACTGTGCCAGACACACGATCTTTTTTATGTTAAAGCCCACTGTTGCAGGCACTGTGTCAATCCATCTAGCAGAAGGTCTTCCTTTCTTCATTGACCTGCCACTCTCCCAAACATGATGTCCTTCTCCAGGGATTGGTCTCTTCTGACAACAGGTCCAAAATGCTCAAGACACAATCTTAACCATCATAGCTGTTCATTGCAGTGTTGTTTATAATGGAGCTTCCAGCAATGCCAGCGGCCTTCCACATCCACAGTGCACTTCCAAGGTGCACTCTGGTTGCCCTTCTTCTAGGACAGATCTGTTGGTTCTTTCGGCAGTCCATGGTGCATTCGATATTCGTCTCCAGCACCATAATTCAAAAGCATCAATTCTTCTCCTGTCTCCTTTATTTAATGTCCAGCTTTCACAACCATATGTGAATGAAAATACCATGGCATGAGTCAGACGCACCTTTGTCTTCCATGTGACGTCTTTACTTTTCAACGCGTTAAAGCGGTCTTCTGCCACAGCTTTTCCCAATGCAATGTGTCTCATGTAGCTCCTTTTATACTGGGTCCTTCCATCTTCCCTGGAGACTCAGAGTAGGCACCCAGCTCCTAAGGCAGGTGTCTGGTTCCCACAGCCCCGAGACATGTGGGCTTCATTTCCCCTCTGCTCACCCAAGCCCTCTGGTGTTCTGGGGAGTCCACAGCACTGCTTTTAAATCTAGGCACTTCCTCAAAAACAGAAATGGCTTATTGTTAAATAACTACTATTTGTTCTTATTTTAACACATTGATATGCATGTGGAGTGAGGGGAAGGGAGTTTCCCATAAAGCTTGTTTCGTGATGTTTTATGTTTTATTTTTTTGTGGCTAGGGCTGACCCCAAGCATGCTGTGCAAACATTCCACCGCAGAGCTACATCCCCGCTCCTCCTTATTTTTTGACACAGGGTCTGGTATGTGTCCCAGGCTGGCCTGGAATTCATGATCCTCCTGCCTCAACCTCCCAAGGGCTGGAATTACAGGTGTCTGCCACCGTGCCCGCTTCACGTCACGATGTTCCTGACTATTGCTATATAAGAAGCCACCGTGAAACTCAGGGGTTTAGACCATCCGCAGGCTTTGTCCTTGCTTGTTGTTGTTGTTAGGTGCCGTCGAGTCGGTATCCGACTCATAGCGACCCTCATAGGGTTTTCAAAGGCCAATTGTTTTTTGGGATTGCCAGGTCCTTTTCCCATTTTTGCAGTGCTGGGAATTAAACTTGGGACCTCAGAGACTGCAGCGCAGCGCTCTACCAACTGAGCTAAATTCCAGCCCTTGTCCTTGCTTACCTACCCATGATTTGGGCAGAGCCCCCAGCGGTGGCTCATGTTGGTCCCTGTGACCAGCAAGGACAATAGCTCAGGGCGAGAGGGTGGACTTCTACAGGCTGCTTGGCCCCTGGCTAGGAGCCGTGCCAGTGGTAGAAGGCAGCTGTGCGAGCTGTGCCCCAGGCCCGGCTTCCTCTCCACCTGCTGGCAGCCTACGCTCTCAGCACGGGCACCTGGGGCACTAGAATCAGAAACACTAGTCTCTCAACAATCGCGCTGGAAACTGGCAGAGTGTCACAGAGTGCTCCCTGGGGCCCTTAGAGGGGCCAGCGGCACCTCTGACCAGGAGAGCAGCCAGGATTTGAAGCATGGGTAATGGAGAGTACACAGGTCCCCCTTCCTTCCACACCCTAGGCTTCTAGAACCTGTCTCCCTGGAAAGACGAAACAGAAGCCACGTCTCACTGGAAATGTATTCCGCAGCCCCACACCCAACCTTCCTCTCCACTCCAAGTACTCTTTCCTTTCCAGCATGGCCACAAGAGGAAGCTTCCACTCCACCTCCCACCCCCAAAAGTAAAGCAGTGCCCCAACGACCAGTTGTCCAGTTCCCAGTGGACTTAATGCAGCATCTTTTATGACTTGTTTGTATGCTCCAGCAAATCTTATGTTTTCCCCCCTTTTGTTGCAGAGAGGGTTGAACTTTGAGATATTTTAAGGACTTTTTCAAATCGTTCTTCCAAAACCACGCCTGAGAAAATGGACTTCTGATAAATATGTATTAAACGTGAAGCATTTAAAGATCTTCCACCTATTTTGCATCCTTCTAACATGTCTTTTTAAATTATTTTTGAATTCTTAAAGGGTTTCTTAGTCATTAATTACAATTAACTCCACCAATTGTCATGCCCCATGCATTCTTGATCCGTTCCCAGAAGCCTAATCAATCTGCATAATGAATGCCACATCACCAGCCAGCCCATCTCCAGGTCCTGGCGGTAAACAGCTCAGTATCCCTGGAGCCCAGGCCTCCACCAGGAGCTGTTGCTGGACTTGAATTTCTGTCCTAGAGTTTGCCCTTCGCGATGCATGCTTCTCACCGCAAGTACTCACACCACCCTGCAGATGCCTCGGGAGAGGAAGGACGCCATGGTCACCAGCACCAAGCCCAAGGGCTGACAGAGAGGGGAGAACTGTGACAGAAGAGTTAGAATAATAGACCCAATGCCCTGAGCCACAAAAGGAAGATCTTCACAAAACAGTATGTTGTTGTTGTTAGGTGCTATCAAGTCAGTATCAGACTCATAGCTACCCTCATAGGGTTTTCAATGGCTGACTGTTTCCAGATTGCCTTGGGAGTGGATTGCCAGGTCCTTCTCCCGTTTTTGTGGTGCTGGGAATTGAACTCGGGACCTCAGAGACTGCAGCGCAGCACTCTACCAACTGAGCTAAATCCCAGTCCACAGTATAACATCAGCAAATTAATTACCAAGCAAATTGATCTTCACACTCTGTCCAGGGTAACGGAAAGGAGAATGAGATCCAGCCCTGGTCGGCATGAAGGCCATGTGCCGCTGGGTCCTCTGCTGCTCCATCGCGAGTCTCTCTCCAGGGCCACAGTCCAGTAATGACTCCACCCGGCTTTAAAGCCAGCAGACCTGGCCTGGTGTGGCTCCACCAATCACACACCTGGGAGGCCTTCTCCGCCGAGCCTAGGGAGGACCAGGCCTCCTCAGAGGGCTGCTGACAGGCAGAATGGCGAATACCTGTAAGAGCCTGACCCCTCGCCTGTGCCTTGGAAGATCGGAACCAATGCTCCACCCGTTTTCATTTTCTGAGACCCAGCTCCCCTCGACAGATGACAAGCACTCAGCAGAGATGGCAGACAGGAGCTCCCTTCTGTTTCCTTATAACCTTCCCGAAGATTAGAAGCCACAGGACTCGTGTGGGCTTAGGGCAAGCGCCTTAGGAGTGGGAACGAGCCTCATGAAACCTCTTCCTTCCCTGATGACTACATTTTACATTCCTATCATTTCCGTTTGATTCTTTTCTCACAAAACGACCTGTTCATTTCCTTCCTCGTGCCCTACTTCTATGAACTTTGACTTGTGGAAATACTTGTTGTCGTTGTTGTTGTTAGGTGCCGTGGAGTCGTGTCCGACTCACGGCGACCCTTATAGGGTTTTCAGAGGTTGATTGTTTCGTGATTGCCTCGGGAGTGGGTTGCTAGGTCCTTCTCCCGTTTTTGTGGTTCTGGGAATCGAACTCGGGACCTCAGAGACTGCAGAGCAGTGCTCTACCAACTGAGCTAAATCCCAGCCTGTGGAAATACTTAGACACACTCATTTTAAAGTCATCTTCAGACACCTGTCGCCTGCAGCTCTGGATCGGCCAGTCTGCATGCCGATTCTACCATTCTCTGTTCTGTTTGACTCTCAATGGGTCTTGCATGAGAACTGTTTTCCAGAGGTGGGGACCCTGTGGGGCTTTGGCATTTGTGTCTGTTGGAGCCGACTCCAGCGTTTCTTTGGTGCAAACAAGGACTCTGTGCACCACGGGGCTGGCATTCCAAAACCAGCAACCCACAGCCGAGAGCAGGAGTGCAACCATTTGTCTCATTCGTTGAAGCGACATCATTTGTCAGACCCCAAATTACCAAAAGATCTCACTTCCAGCCTCTCCACACACTTGGGGACAGGAACGTCACTTCAGCCCTGGATGTCCTTGTGACTTGCATCTGAACTCCCACTCCTCATGTGAGTTCTGAGTCTCATCTACTTCTGGAATCTGACGCCTCCCCTCTCTCTCTCAAGTTCTCCCACGCATTTCCAATTTGTGTTAGACACTGTCCATTATTTCTGTGTGTTTGAAACAAGGGAGGCCTCCTATGTCGACTCACTTTGTCATAAAAATATATCAGGGAAGACAGCATGGTAATAATAACCCAGTCACCACGGCCCGGTTAGATGTGTGCCTTGTTCCCAGGTCTGCAAGCCTGTTTGTCAGCTGTTTTACAAGTTGAGCTACGTGACCATTTGGGGGCTGGCTACGCTTGTCTCTATTTTATAGACAAGAAACTGAGGTTCACAGAGTAGAATCAGAACTCGGGTGAATGTTTTCCTACTTTTCAAAAAGGAAAGGCTCCAAGTGGCCCTGTCCCATCCAGAGCCACAGACAAACTTCTGGAACTCAGGGCCTCCAAGAAGATCAGCCATGGAGAGACACAAGCCACACACCCAGATCACAAAATGCAGGGTGCAGTTGAAGAAGGGAGGCAGCGGGCTGAGCCTGGATGAGAGAATGCACCTCCACCCCTCCTTCTGCCAATCCATTCTGTCCAACAGTCTTTGAGGGGAAGCCAAGTTACCGAATCCAAGCTAAGGCCTGCTAAGAACAACCCAAGGCCATCACACACCAAGTGACAGAGCTGGCACTGTTTGGAGGGGGTTACTGCAGTCCTCACTGGGCCTTGGAAGATTGGAACCAATGCTCCATGTTTTTATTTTCTGAGACCCGGCTCCCCCGACAGATGACAAGTGCTCAGCAGAGATGGTAGACAGCAGCTCCCTTCTGTTTCCGTATAACTTTCCCGAAGAGTAGAAGCAGCAAGACTGTTACTGCAGTAAAGAGTTGACAGGCAGAGGAAAAAGTGGGAGAGATTTGCGAGGGAAGCTGTGCATTGCAGTGTTGCTGACAATGGAGCTTGCTCTACCGCCAGCCACCTCCCACGTCCACGACACACATCGAGTATCTAAAGCGGGTACTGTCTCTAATCCCAAGTTAATAAACTCACTAACATTATTTCGCTCTGGCTCACCCTGAACTTCTTTTCTTCGATGGAGCCAAGGCCTCGGTCCGCTGAGTTGTTGTTGTTGTTGTTGTTGTTGTTGTTGTTGTTGTTGTTGTTAGGTACCGTCAAGTCATGCATAACTCATAGCGACCCTCATAGGGTTTTCAATGGCTGTTTCGGGATTGCTTTGGGAGTGGATTGCCACATCCTTCTCCCATTTTTGTGGTGCTGGGAATCAAACTCAGGACCTCAGAGACTGCACAGCAGTGCTCTACCAACTTAGCTAAATCCCAGCCCCCAGCTCCCTGAGTGGAGGTCCCTAAATGAGGACTCTTGAGGCTGCGGGTGGCAATGCTGGGCTGTGTCCCCCCACTGCCGCTGATGCTCTGCTCGGGGCCTCTTCCACAGCAAGTCGAGTCTTCCCATCTCTCCCTGGCTCTGAGCCTCCCGCCTGCCTCTCATGGGGATGTTGTGATGACGCTGGGCTTCCTGGCTAAACCAGAACCATCCCCCACCTCGAGGGCAGCTGGTTAGCAACCTGGGTCCAGGTGTTGTTGTTGTTGTTAGGTGCCGTGGAGTCAGTATCCGACTCATAGCAACCCTCATAGGGTTTTCAATAGCTGACTGTTTCGGGATTGCCTTGGGAGTGGATTGCCAGGTCCTTCTCCCATTTTTGCGGTGCTGGGAATTGAACTTGGGACCTCAGAGACTGCAGCGCAGCGCTCTACCAACTGAGCTAAATCCCAGCCCGGGCAACCCTAATTCCCCACCAGTGTGTAACCATAACCTGACAGATTCCCCGGGCTCTGTGATGGGGCAGCAACATTTCTGGGGCTGTATTCTGCTTACCCCACCAGCATCCACCTTCTGCAAGCAGCACATTTCTGTTTAAGCCAGTGGCTTTTTAAAAATGGCCTAGGAGCTCCACATGGCTGTGTTTTCTGGACCCTTTGCACCGTCTGCATACTCTGCGCCCTGCACCCTTTGAGGTCTCCACCCAGCCCAGCCACCCTGGCACTGAGCAGCAGCTGGGCGGGGTCCAGCCACTGCAGAAGAAACACCACCCTCTCCGCTGGACCTGCCGCTGAGGGGCCCAGGGCTAGTGGCAGCCCTAGGTGGGAGCCAGGCTCAGCGGAGCACCCATAGCCCCAGCCCTAACACACCCCACCGACTCAGCTTCCTCCTCTCCAGACTGGGGGTGAAAACAGAGCCTGCCCAAGGGAATCAGGACCAGTCCTGACCCTGAACACAGCCAAAATATCTGAGCTACGAAACTTCCTTAAATGCATTGGAGAAATGGCAAGAGAGTGAAATTGTACAGTCCAGGATCTGCAGGAAGATGGGGGCCAAGGCCTGTGTGCGGCTGGTTTTCTCCTGGGGGGCTTTGCAGGTGTGAGAGGGGTCCAGTAGAGAGGCAGAAAGAGTCTTGGTGATTTTACAGGGGCCAAGATGACAGGGAGGGCCCCGGAGAGCCTCTGGCTTTGGTTAGAACAACCAAGAGCTGACGATTGGGAGTAAGGGTGGACCCGAGCCGGCAGCTCATCCTCAGGGATCCAGCTGTGCTCCATCACTGCCACACCTGGAGTCAAATCCAGGTGATCCTGGGATCAGCTCGAGTTCCCTAAAGCAACTGACAGAAGCACGAGTCACCTCTGTAAGACTGTCACGTTATCCCAGGCCTCTATCTGTTCTTACGAACAACTTAAGAAAGGTAACATCTGGCACAGAAGAAGTCAGGATCACTTGAGAAAAAAACATCAGAAACTCTTGACGATGGAAAGAATCACAAGGACTCTGGGTACTAGGCTTATCAACATGTGCTGTTAGCTAGCTGCTCATCATATTCAAGGACAACACTGAAATGTTTACTACACATGGGGAAACCCCCTTTTGAGAATGGAAATTCTAAGATGGAAAAGCCTGCAGCGGTAGCCCTGTGGCATCCAATCCCGTCAGATCTCGGAAGCTAAGCAGGGTCAGGCCTGGTTAGTACCTGGATGGGACACCGCCTGGGAACACCAGGTACTGTAGGCTTGGGAGAAGGACCTGGCAACCCCCTCCCAAAAATCAATCTGCCATTGAAAACCCTATGAACAGCAGAGAAGCACTGACAATGGTGTTTCGCCTGTTGTACAGAGGGTCAGATACCGACTCGACGGCACCTAACAACAACAAGAAGAAGGAAAAATCAAATTACAGACATAAAGGAAGTAGATAGATTTTAGAGCAGATTCAGCATAATTGAAGAGAGAACTTGTGGAATGGAATATAGGTCCAAATAACTGATGAAAAACAGAAGAGTGGGTAAGTGTGAGAGACTTGCAGTTGGGGTCCCAAAGGGAGATTGGAGAGTGACTAGGTCAGAAAGGAAAAATTGAAACATTTTCTGAGGATCTTCCATATTGATTTCCAAAACAGCTGTTGTTGTCGTTGTTAGGTACCTACTCATAGTGACCCTCATAGGGTTTTCAATGGCAGATTGTTTCGGGATTGCCTTGGGAATGGGTTGCCACGTCCTTCTCCCATAAAACAGCTGTACTAGTTTCCATTCCCACCAGCAGAGTAAAAGCGTTCCTCGCCACCCTCACCCCTGCATCCTCGCTGGCACTTGTTGTTGTTTGTTTTGTTGATGCTAGCCATCCTGACTGGGGTGACATGGAATCTCAGTGGAGTTTTGATTTGCATTTCCCTGATGGCTAGGAATATTGAATATTTGGCATTTGTATTTCTTCTTTTGAGAACTGTCTATTCAGTTCCATTGCCCATTTATTGACTGGATTATTTGGGGGGGGGTTGGTGTTCAATTTTTTGAATTCTTTATATACCTTAGATATTAATCCTTTGTCAGAAATACATTTGGCAAAGACATTTTCCCATTCTGTGGGCTCTCCCTTTATTCTATTGATTGTTTCCTTTGCTGTGCAAAAGCTTTTTAATTTCTTGTAATGTCATCTGTCAATTCTTAGTACCATTTCCTTGGCTATTGAGTCCTCTTAAGAAAGTACTTGCCTGTGCCTATGTATTGCAATGCATTCCCTACACTTTTCTTCTAGTTGTTTCAAAGTGTCTGGTTTTACATTAAGATGTTTGATTCATTTTGAATTAATTTTTGTGCAAGAGAAGAGATATAGATCTACTTTCACTCTTCTGTGTGTGAATATCCAGTTTTCCCAGCACCAGTTGTTGAAGAGGCTGTCTTTTCTCCAATGTATGGTTTTGGTTCTTTTGTTAAGAATCAGGTGGCTGTAGCTGTGTAGGTTTATTTCTTGGTCTTCTATTCTATTCCATTGTTCTTCATGCCTGTTTTCGTGCCAGTACCAAGCTGTTTTTGTTACTATGGGCCTGTAATATAGTTTGATGTCAGGTATTGTGATGCTCCTGCGTTGCTCTTTCTACTTAGGATTGAATGAAATTTCATTATTTGCAGGAAAATGGATGGAACTGGAGATTAGCATTTTAAGCAAAATAACCCAGACTCAGAAAGAAAAATATTGCATGTTTTCATGCATATACAGAAGCTAGATCTACCTTAAAGGAATATATAAATATTTGCATGTATCTAAGATTGGAAAGAGCTATAGTTTAGCTCAGTTGGGTGAGTGCTGTTCTGCACTCTCTGAGGCCCTGGGTTTGACTCTCAGCACCACAAAAATAGGAGAAGGTGCCACGCCCAGATCCACTCATGATAGGTAGACAGAGTCCCCACATGAGGAAGAGTATCTTTAATAAAGGCATTGGAGGGAAAGTCCACCAAAAGGGGAAGAGTACCTCCTAGCCTCGGAGGGAAATCTTCCGAAAAGGGAATAGTACCTCCAAAAAGAAGGTCTTTTCATGGAAAAGGACTTGGAGCCTCATCTTTCCTTTTTCTTAAATTTTAATTGGTCATATATAATCTTCTGGCTCTGTGGGCAGTGATGATTCAGATTTGGAGTTGACAAGCCTCCCTAGCAGGCTTTCTTAGGGGAATTCCTGAACGAATTCCAACAGCATAAATGCCTTAAGTCAACACAAACAAAAGCCTTTGTACCAACAGCTCTACAGTAAACAAATCATTCTGATAAGATAAAACACCCATTTGTCATAACAAATGGGCTCAGTGGGGTGACACACAGGTAACAGTTAATCTCCCCTAATTCCTGCATAAAGTTAAGAATAGTTAATTGAGTTAGACACAGGAGGTGTAGGTACTCAGGTCATCTTGGTTTATCTCTTTGAAGTAAACACAATTTGTCTCTGAGTTCATCTCCTACTTTGATCACCTAACACTCATGTGATAATTTAATCAAGTGATTGTTGACAAAACCTTGATGTAATCCATCAGTGCTAACAACTTCCTTGTCTTTTTCTGACCTTTCATAAGATTTAGTGCATTGTAATTCTGTATAAAAAGGTTGAACTATCTGGAAATAAATGGAACAAGGTCACACAGCCTCCAAGCAGCTGTGTCTGTTACCCATCGCCGATTCCTCATCTGCCTTTGGGAACCCCTGGATTTTAGGCTGCAGCTGGTCTGCAGCAAGAAGGGCCTGGCAGCCTACTCCTAAAACAATCCTGAAACAATTAGCCATTGAAAACCCAGTGAATAGCAGAGAAGCACTGGCAGAGTGCCGGGCATGGCACAGTGTCAGGGAGTGTCTTCTTTTGTTGTATACAGGGTCACTATGAGTCAGACCTGACTTGACAGCACCTAACAATAAGAAGACTAGAAAATACAAGGGGACTTATCTGAGGAGAAGGGGATTAGTGGGAGGGAACAACATAGGAGGTCAAAGAGGGAGACAACAAGTGCAAAGTGCAGGAAACAATTGCGTGAATATCTCTAAATGAAGCTCATTATACTGTATGCAAATTAAAAACAAAATCTACCTATGTCTATATCTATAGATATATAGAGAGAGGTATATAGAGAGGACACTATCCAAGTACTAATGGAAAACAAAAAGGAAAAAAATTTTAAAAGGATTATGGATGAGGAATTTTCAAAGTTGATGAGAGATACCAAGAAACAAGAACCCCTACAGGCCCTGATTAAATAAATAAATAAAAACTCCCATGAAGCGCTATCACAGCAAAGCTGCTGATAATCAGAAGAGGATTCTTTTTAATGGAAGAAAAAGACACGAACTTTGAAGGGCAACTCTTAAAGTGATAGCTGACTTCTGGACTAAAACCACAAGAACTAAGATATGATGAACAGTATCTGTAAAATACTAGAGACTAGACAAATTCCAACCAATGATGCTGCATCCAGGGAAAATATTCTTCAGAAAGGAAGATTAAATATAGACAAGTTCATCCAAAAACAAACAAACAAAAAACCAAGAGAACTCTGTACCAGTAGACTACGCTAAAGGAAGAACTGAACATCGTCCTATAGGCAGGAAAAAAGATCCCAGCTGAAAAGTAGACAGCACAGAAAAAGGCATAAGTAGCAAAAAGCGCGCGCACGCGCGCGTGTGTGTGTGATAATAGTGCTTTATTGAGCTTAAAATACAAAGACAATTAAAATACGTAAGCAAATAGACCTTATATGTTTTTACATATTTAATTGTCCAGAACCAATTTATATTTAACTTTAATAAGAATGGATGTTGTGATATTCAGGGCAACCATTAAAAGAATATTAAAGTAGTCTAAAACTTTCAAGTTAATGGAGAAAGAGAAATAATTAGATATATAATCCATAAATAACAACAAAGGAGGATAGAGGAGCAGCTGGCAGGAGCGGGGAGGATGTGATAAATTCAAACCCACGTGATCAGTCATCGTATCGAATGCAAACACTCAGGACTCTAGTCAGAGCAGAGATGGATAGACCACATAATAAGGGCCAGCCACACCAGGCTCACCAAAGGCATCACAGAACAAGAGGAGGACAGAGGCGAGGACACTCGGAGCGTAAGTGCGCACATGCTCTGCGTATGTGAATATACAATACATGTTTGCTGCAAACGCCTACCAAATTTCTTATTTATTTGTTTGTTATGAAAGCCCTGGAACTGTGTTGAGATTAGATAAAGTAGACTTTGTGGGGACAAAGGAAACAATTCATAATAAAACTTTCAAGAAGATTTTAAGATTCTCCATTTTTGTGTCCTGAGTAACCGGAGCTCAACATACATAAAACGAAAATTGATAGCACGGCAGGGAGACACCGAGAAACCCACAATTACGTGTGCTGCGTTAACACACGGCTGGAGAACAGGGATGAGCAGCAGAAAGGGCAGTGAAGAGAGAAAAGGTGGAGAATACGAACAGCCAAAGTGAACGCAGGGAACACATACAGAATGGTGAGCCCAACAGAGGTGGACAGCCACTTCCCAGCACACACAGCCAACCCTCACAACACTGGGTGGTGGGCTGGGACCTCAATCAAGTCTCACCGCATCTCAGGGAAATGAAGAGATATCTGTTGTTGTTGTGAGGTGCCGTCGGGTCGTGTCCGACTCATAGCGACCCTTATAGGGCTTTCAATGGCTGATTGTTTCGGGATTGCCTTGGGAGTGGATTGCCACGTCCTTCTCCCATTTTTGCGGTGCTGGGAATCGAACTCAGGACCTCAGAGACTGCAGAGCAGCACTCTACCAACTGAGATAAATCCCAGCCCAAAAGAGATATCTAGTTCATCGCATTATGGCAATGCTAGAAGATGAGGACAAACGTCCCCCTTTGGTGGGGTGTGGGAGGAAGACACGGTTGCCCTGGAAGGGGACAAGAAGCCTTCAGGTGGAGTCTGTGTGTGGCCCAGGGTATCCAAATCAAATTACGTGGCCCTCCATGTGCACAGCCTGCAGCTGTAGCCCTGTGGCTTCCAATCCTGTCAGATCTTGGAAGCTAAGCAGGGTCGGGCCTGGTTAGTACTTGGATGGGAGACCACCTGGGAACACCAGGTACTGTAGGCTTCGGAGACGGACCCAGCAACCCACTCCCAAAAATCAATCCACCATTGAAACCCCTATGAACAGCAGAGAAGCACCGATAAAGTGTGTTTCTCCTGTTGTACGCAGGGTCACTGTGAGTCGGATACCGACTCGAGGGCACCTAATAACCAGGTGCACGTGCTGTTTGCCCCACTGTAAGCTGTTTACCACTGCGTAGGAACAAGAAAGGCCGGGAGGCGAGACTCCCCCCCAACACTGCAAGAGTGCAGAGAGGATCCCCGGCCACAGGTGACGAGCTCAGGACACAGCCTGACCCCTGCTCCTGAGAGTGGAAAGCCCCCTTCCCAGGCTCAAGGACAAGGCAAAAATCCACAAGTTCTTGGGGGAAGAGAAGAAGCAAAAGCCTCTTCTTTGCCAGAGAACACGGCTGGGAACCCCCTGTTCCCGGAATCCCACATCAGGGACAAGCAAAGGAGTGACCCACTTAAAAGGTCACCTGTCACAGGCACCTTCAGAGTGGACCAGAGGAGGCCCAGAGGCAGGGCACCGAGGGGCTCCACCCATGCTCTCTCCAGCAGCCAGCTGGGTGACTATGCAGGGCAGGGCGTGGCAAGCAAGCCTCCCTGGGGTCTCGGTGAAGGCCACCTCCTTAGAGGTCCCTGTCCTGACCCCCTGTGCCCTGGCCCAGCTCCCCGGCGGCCTCGTGACAATGGTCTTGGTTGTTACCTGCTGTTGGCTTACGTCTCTGGCGTCCGCTGGGGCCCAAGGCCCAGAGGGCAAGCAGCGCTGGACATCGACAGTGCCCGGCCCCCATGCAGGGCTGGGAAGCACTGCTGCTGATAATCCAGGGCCACTGTGAAGGGCCTGACTTTGCCAGGTGTTGGGCTCAGACCTCGCCTGCACGAGGGCCCCACGAGATAGGCATTGCTACTCAGGGACCGAGGCCGCCACGCTGCTGAGTGGAGACCCCTCGTATGTACGGGGTCTCCAGCCCCATGGACCTGAGGAACAAGAAAGGGAGTTGATTATTCATCCACACCCCAAGGTGCCCCCAGACTGTCCCCAGGGGACCCTGCAACTCACCTTTTGGGCAGGAGGGCTTCCTGAGGGACAAGAAACCGAGTTGATCATTCATCCACTCCCCGAGTCTCCCCCAGACTGTCCCCAGAGGGCCCTGCAACTCACCCTTTGGGCATGGAGCTTCAACAGTCAGGGAGGCCCTGCCCGGCCAGCCCAGCCCCGCCGTCTCCCCTTAGCTGCAGGCCTGAACTCAGTCCCACATCCACTCCTCTCCCAGGCACTGCCTTCTAAATGGGTAGACAGAACCCTCGTGATCCGCCATACCAAGCCCTGCCTGTGGAGACAGAACCCTGGTGGTCTGCCGCACTGAGCCCCGCCTGCGGATGCCCTCAGCCAGCCTCTCTGCAGCGCCCCTTCTCAGAGCCCATGAGGAGCCGTAGTCCCCGCTGCCTCGAAACGAGAGTGATAAATAGCGTTTAGGTCACAATTAGCATGCCTGCGTTCACCACCCAGATAAACTCCTCTTTAATGAGAGTACTTTCCCTTTCATTGCTTTATGAGCAGCTGGTTAGAGCCACTTAGTAGCAATCATTTAAACCAGCAACAAGGCCGCAGGAACCGATGGGGGTCCCCAGGCCGGGAGGTCCCATGGGGGTGGTGAACGTCACGAAAGGAACCAGGGCCACTTGGGCAGCTCTAGTGGGGACGGCCAGGCCGCAGCCCCCGTGTGGTGGGGAGGATCGAGGCCCTCCAGGGAAAGGCAGGGGGCCAGGCCGGCAAGGCCCTGACTCGCTGCTGTTTGAAGGTCCTGCTGGGGAGCAGGGCCCCTCTGGGGAGTGAGGCCCTCTGGGGAGGGAGGCCCATCTTTGGAGGGAGGCCTCTCTTGAGAAGGAGGCCCGGCGGCGGCGGAGGGCCCAGATGGCTGCTCCAGAGTCCAGAGCAGGTAACAGCCCCGCAGACCACCAGAGGTGCCAGGCAGTGTCCTGGGCAGGGCCCATCTTCAACCCAATGACAGTAACAAGGACAGTGACCCTGGAGGGGGAGTGTCGGCACCCAGGGATCCCTTCCTCGGTGCCAGGCCAGGTCTGAACATTCACGCGTGCCCACAGTGAGGCTTCGCTTGGTGGGATTGGGAAGATTTTCATTGTAGACACACTCAGATGGGAGGCTAACGCTGCCCAGAGGCAGGGTAAGGTGGAAAAGGGAGCCAGAGCTCCTAACTCTTGTCCTGACTCTGTCTCCATAACACCCTGAAGACCCCAGAGGGACCACACTGCCCACAAGGACAAGCCAGGCAAAGGGACCCTTGACCAAAGTTTGCAGCCTGGGTCCCCAGGGGTCTTGTGTGGCACCCGTCCTTTGCAAACTGAGTAAAGGTGGTCCCATGGCAAGCACTGCAGATGCTCCGTGCTCCTTTCTCCCACATCTATCTCCAGACACAGCACCCAGACCAGCAGGGAGAGAAGGGGGTTGAAGAGAGAGCATGCAATCGTTCTGACAAGATAAAAACAAAGTTCACTGCAGGAAAAGTTTCTACCTTAAACAGAACTGGAACCCAAGGACGTAGAGAAAAATATTACCAAGTAAATGATAGAGAAGACCTAGATGGGGAGGGTGGGGGTGAAGTATACAAGAGGGTAAGGGGGATCCTATACAAATAATGTACATCAAAATGCATGTATGGAAATGTCACAATGAAAACCATGTCAGAATGAATCACATTAAGGTGTACGTTAAAAATTTCCAAAAAAAAAAAAAGAGAGAGAGAGAGAGACCATGGCAGCCATGGGCAGGCAGTGCCCAGGTTCCAGGGCACATGGGACATGCCCTGGCCACAGGGAAGCAGCCTCAGATGTCTGGTGGCACCTACAATGGAGGCAGAACTGCAGAGGTAGAGTCACGGATAGAGATGCATTTATGAGAATGGGATAATTTAATTATGCTCTTAAAAATGCACATGGCAGGCCTGTAATCCCAACAACTGGGGAAGCAGAGGCAGGAGGATCCCAAGTTCGAGGCAGAGGCATCCTGTGTAACTTGTTATTGTTGTTAGGTGCCGTCGAGTCGGGTCCCACTCATAGTGACCCTTATAGGGATTTTAGTGGCTGATTGTTTTCAGGATTGCCTTGGGAGTAGATTGCCAGGTCCTTCTCCCACTTTTGCGGTGCTGGGAATTGAACTCAGGACCTCAGAGACGGCAGAGCGGTGCTCTACCAACTGAGCTAAATCCCAACCCAGCCTGTGTAACTTAGTGAAGCCCTTTCTCAAGATAAAAAATTAGAAAGGAGCTGGGGGTGCAGCTCGGAGGTACAGCACCTGGAACGTATGGGTGAGGCCCTGGGTGAGGCCCCCCAGAACTGTAAGAAAAGATGCACAGCCCACAGGACACCCCTATGCCCAGCTATCACTTCCCAACCGGCCCCACCATCCTCCAGCCACAAAGCCCTGGATGAAAGCAACACAGCCCTGAAGTGGAGCCCGGGAAGGGACAGGCAAACTGGATGCCCAGGAGGAAGGCTGGCCACGGCGTCCCTTGGCCGCTCTCCCTGCCCCCCGGAAGGAAGGGAGCTTTGCCTGCTTCGGGAGGAGGTGGGTTCCCCCAGCTGGGAGTGGGGCCAGCAGGCCAAAGCTTTCAAAGGCTAGAGAGCTGAGAACTGAGCACCAGGAGCCCCGACAGAAGGCAGGCAAGAGAGATGGCGTGAACACGGGAGCCACAGGAAGTGTTGCTGCTGTTGTTAGGGGCCATCGACTCGAGTCCGACTCATAGCGACCCTCATAGGGTTTTCAATGGCTGATTATTTCGGGATTGCCTCAGGAGTGGATTGCCAGGTCCTTCTCCCATTTTTGCGGTGCTGGGAATCGAAGCCGGGACCTCACAGTAAGTGAATGGAACAAAAAGACAAACGGAGCACATGTTGGTGCGCAGGCGCCCATGAGTACATGAGGGCGTAAGCGCATGAATGAATGAATCGACGGAGCTCGGAACCTACATCCACACTCAACTGACATCCATCCGCCTCAGGAACCAGGGCGGCATCAGAATAGCGATGTCCTGACTGTAGCAAAATGAGACCAGCACAGGCCCCCAGGCCACAGGACGAGGCCCGGAGTTGCTGCTGGAGCGCAAAGGCTAGGCACCTTCTGTGCTGTCAAACAGGCCACAAAAGATGAGGGTGCCATGCTTTGAGTGCTTTGTCGGTCTCTTATTTCCTTGTTTCCAGATCCTTTAGGAGCTAGTGTCTCCCTCGTTAAGAAAATGATCTGAGGGTCAGCAAAGATTTCAGTTTTACACCCAGCTCTTTTTCTCCCGCTAAAGTCAAGCCAACCTCCGTCACATGCATTTTTAGAAGCATGATCAAATAATTCCTTTTTTGTGTGTGTGGTACTGGAGGTTGAACCCAGGGCCTCACGCTTGCATGCTCTGCAAGTGCTGGACCACTAGCTGCACCCCCAGCCCATTTTTTTTTACTTTTTGAGACAGGGTCTCGCTAAATTATGCAGACCACCTCTGGTCTCAAACTTGTGATCCTCCTGCCTCCACCTCCGGAGCCGCTGGGATTACAGGCGTGCACCACCGCACCTGGCAAATAATTCCATTTTCATAAAAGCAAACCCATCCATGAATCCACCTTTGCAGGTTCTCCTTCTACTGTAGGTGCCACCAGCCACTTGTTGTGTGTTTGTATGTTTGCCTGAAGAGTGTTCTGGAAAAATGGTGACTTGGGACAGAGCAAGTTTCCGCAGACGGCACAGTGCTGTCCTCCAGCCCAAAAGGCACCTTGGCAATGCAACCTTGTTCTTTCCCCACCAAAAGTGAAATCAAGTCCCTCTCCCGGGACCTCGGGCAGGCCTTGGTGACTCACTGAGAACCAGGAGAACCAGAGAAATGACACCACGTGACTTCCCAGAAGTCAGCGGAGCCCTGCAGCTTCTGCCTGGCAGCCTTGGAACCCTCATCTCCGGGTCCTCCTCCGGGGTGGTCCCTCAGACCCAGCCGCCATGCAGCAAGCCCGAGCCACTGGAAAGGCTGTGTGGAGGTCATTGAGGTCGGTGTCTTCGCTGAGTCCACAGAGCCCCTGCCAGGGCCCCAGGCAGCTGAGGACCTCTTGAGGACCTCTTGAGGACCCCAGGGCCAGGTAGTCCAGCCGTCGGCCACAGAAGCCTTCCCAGCTGTGGCTGCAACACAGTGGAGAAGAGACACACAGTCCTGGCCTTACGATCCCACGAACAACCCTCGAAGATTCTTGTCTGGCCGTCCATGCCTGCAGCTGTCTGTTATGTAACAGCCATAGGAAAGTCACCAGCTGATTATTTCTGATCGACAAGACTTTATGTAATTCATTGTTGGTTTTTTTTCTTTATACACTACTTAAAGGTTTTTCTTATAATTAATCACTACAGCCTTTTTTTTTTTTTTTTTTTTTTGCAGTTCTGGGGGTTGAACCCAGGGCCTCGCGCCTGCATGCTCTGCAAGTGCTGGACCACTGAGCTGCACCCTCAGCCCATGTTTTTTACTTTTTTGAGACATGGTCTCACGAAGTTACGCAGACTGCCTCTGGTCTTGAACTTGTGATCCTCCTGCCTCCGCCTCCCCAGCCGCTGGGATTATAGGCGTGCGCCACCGCGCCCGGCTAGTCACTACAGCCTTTATGAAGACAACAATGCCACTACCCATTGCAAATTCTTCCTCTGTGGCACAGTGTCATCCAGCAGAGAGCTGATTTCTCCAAAAGTAAAGCCTCTCCAAAGCCGTTTCTGTGCACTGTGTTTGTTTAGAATTGGCACAGCAGAAGCCAGGAGCAGTGGCACATGCCTGTAATTCCAGCAGCTCGGGAGGCGGAGGCATGAGGATCGCAAGTTCGAGACCAGAGGCAGTCTGCGTAACTTAGCGAGACTCTTTCTCAAAAAGTAAATAAAATGGGCTAGGGGTGCAGCTCAGTGGTCCAGCACTTGCAGAGCATGCAGGCGCGAGACCCTGGGTTCAACCCCCAGTAACACACACACACACACAAAAAAGTATTGGCGTGGCAGTGAGGTCACCATCGGCTCCAAGCAAGGCAGGGTGTCCAGACTGAGGACAGCAACCCCTGGAGCTGACCCATGGGTGACACTGGAGCTGCAACGAGGTCAAATTACCCCGCCCAGCAACCCCCGTGGCCTGGTTCTCCAGGCAACTGTGTGTTCCAAGCCACTCTGCAAGGTGCTCGGTGGGCAGGTGCTTCCTGCCTCTGTCAGCTGGACTTCCAGGCTTAATTCCCCACAGCTCAGCAGGGCGGGTTGGTGTACGGCGGTGCCTCAGTCTGCACTGGAGCACCACCCCGATTTAAAACCTCTCTGCTCCAAATTGCTCCCTTTGCTTACGACTTTCTTTCCCCAGCCACAGAAAATCTGTGATGAGTCATGATTTACATTGTTGTTGTTGTTGTTAGGTGCCGTCGAGTCGGTATCCGACTCATAGTGACCCTCTGTACAACAGGGGAAACACTATTGTCAGTGCTTCTCTGCTGTTCATAGGGTTTTCAATGGCAGATTGATTTTTGGGAGGGGGTTGCCAGGTCCTTCTCCCTACCCTACAGCTTCTGGTGTTCCCAGGCGGTCTCCCATCCAGGTACTAACCAGGCCCGACCCTGCTTAGCTTCTGAGATCTGACGGGATCGGATGCCACAGGGCTACGGCTGCAGGCACGATTTACATACGACTCATATATTTGCACTCTGCCCGTTAACAGGACCAACCCCCCCAAAACAAACCAGAGAGAAAACACAAAGTGGCATAAGCCGGTGAGTTCTCAGAGCGAAGACGAACGCTGTGAAAGTATGTCTACAAATACGTTTATTAGCAGGCCGGTGCAAACAGAGATGCGCAGGAACCACCAGGAGATTTGACAAATGAGTTCAAAATAAGGGAACCAAACGCGGATGGACTCGCTTGGTGTTCCAGGGCGATTGTCTGCAGGCTGGGGAGACTGGCAGGAGCAGGAGGACGCAGGCTGAAATCTAGGCTTGGCGTCACGTTGCCCAGAAGCGGGGCTGGGAGAGCGAGCGGCCCTGGCCTTTGGCAGGTTACGTAACCATCTGTGCCACAGGATTCATCCTGGGTCCGTGCTGTTGATTAGAGGAGCCAACCCTCGCTAAGCACTGAGCCCAGAGCCCCGCTCGCAAGAAGCGCGTGGTATTAGCGATCATGCCTGGCCCGAGTCCATGCCCCGTCTGCAGTGGGCAGGGTCCCCCTCAGAGGAGGCGGGGCCAGCGTGTGCCGGCGCCAGCATGCAGCACCTCTCTACAGCGGACCGGCACACCTCTTCCCAACTCGGCACTCTGTGGCCGCACCATGAGGTCCTGAGCTAGTCCACGGTGGGAGAATTTACACCACAGACACGGGCCAACAGCACGAATCAGGACCTCTTGCTTCCACAGAGGGGCTGTGGAATACGCACTGCCACGCGGCTAGGCTCAACCAACGCAGGGGAATTGGTGGTGATGTTGTTAGGTTCCGTCGAGTTGTGTCCGACTCATAGCGACCCTCACAGGGTTTTCAATGGCTGACTGTTCCGAGATTGCCTCGGGGGGTAGATTGCCAAGGGAGTGGATTGCCACAGGAGTGCATTGCCACATCCTTCTCCCACTCTTACGATGCTGGGACTCGAACCTGGGACCTCAGAGACTGCAGAGCAGCGCTCTACCAACTGAGCTAAATCCCAGCTCTGAGAGGTGAATGGGATACATTTAAAGGACATCAGGGGCCAGATGGGAGGGCAGACAGGCAGCTCAGACCGTGTGACCTATAAGAGTCCTTCACTCTTTCTTCAAACATAGTGGGCGTCACACAGCATTGGAGACCGGGCGGGCGCTACAGAGCTCAAGCTGGACTTGAATTACTCTGATTTAGAGGCTGGAGATGGAGGTTCACGGGGGCCTGGCACCTGCTCTTGATGAGACAGTAGTAAGTGGCAGAGCCAGGACCCAGTGTCAGACCTTCCATTCCAGGTCACCTCTTACTCCAAGGGCCTCTCCCGAGGGCCCTGAAGGCAATATATGAATAATACAGTGACTAGTTGGATTTAGCTCAGTTGGTAGAGCGCTACGCTGCAGTCTCTGAGGTCCCTAGTTCAATTCCCAGCACTGCAAAAATGGGAGAAGGGCCTGGCAATCCACTCCCAAGGCCATCCCGAAATAGTCATTGAAAACCCTATGAGGGTCGCTATGAGTTGGATACCAACTCGACGGCACCCAACAACAACAACAACAGTGACCAGTGACGGTGACTGGGTGCCTGGAGGCAAGTCCAACGGGGGAGAGCCTCTCAGCTGAGCTTTCAGCCCTGACATTTGTGTTTTTCCCTGAGAACTGAAGATCAAATCAGACAAGTAAACACATGCAGCCCTAAATGAACCATGTTGCCAAAACAGTTTTAAAAAGAAAGAAAAAGCCTCCATTGATTTCCCCATTCATTTGCACAAGCTGCAGAGCTTGATTCTTTTCGTTTTTTATTTCTTTCATCTGAGAATCAGTTGAAGCAGCCCTCCAAATTAAGGAAATAACTTTACAAACTCAAGCTTCATGCTTTCTTATTTTAGAAATATTCATTGCCTCAATATGTCTCTCCCTTGCACTTATATAAAAGCATTTTTCTCTCCCATTTGCCAATTTTTAAAGATTTTTTTTCCTTCTACTTACAAAAATACAATCATTTCAAATTAATTAAGTTTTCATTAAAATGTATTATTGCAATGTCCCGGGTAAGCAACCTGCAAGGAAAACACCATAAATTTTGCAAATAGGCAGTTTCGGCGCCTCCTCCCGCCTCCAGCCTGTAGCACAAGGAGTCTACACACAGTAGGCTCCGAATAAACGCTGAAGAGAGGAACAACTAGCACCGATGGTTATTAGTGCCATGAATAAGGAGAGAACATTCATTGAGCGTGTCCCCAAGCACAGGGCTATTTGCATGGGATTTCATTTCGCTCCAACCTTGCTCCGAGGTGGATCTGATTATATCCTTTTTCTTTCTTAATGAGAGAAGTCACTCACCAAAGATCACGGAGTTGCCACTTGAGCTTGGGTCTTTCCAACTCCAAGTGCCCTTGAGTGTGAAGCTTGCCGGAAGAGGGGTTCTTGGCACCAGAAGAGGCTGGAGGATCCTCGTGAGCAGGCTCCCCTGCCCCAGGCCAGGCTCCTTCTCACTTGAACAGTTACTTTCTGTTCAAGACCCACGAGCAGGAATCAAAGTCAGAGTTATTTTGACGTTTTAAAAATATCAGGGAGCGAGCCGGGAGCGGTGGTGCACGCCTGTAATTCCAGCGGCTTGGGAGGTGGAGGCAGAAGGATCACAAGTTCGAGACCAGAGGCAGTCTGCGTAACTTAGCAAGACCCTGTGTCAAAAAGTAAAAAAAAAAAAATGGGCTGGGGACACGGCTCAGTGGTCCAGCACTTGCAGAGCATGCAGGCACAAGGCCTTGGGTTCAACCCCCAGCATCGAAAAAAAAGAAAAAAATATATATATATATACACACACACATATGTATATATATACACACACACATATATATATACATATATACATATATATACACATATATACATATACATACATATATATGTATATATGTGTATGTGTATATATATGTGTGTGTGTGTGTGTGTGTGTATATATGTGTGTGTACATATATATATATATATATATATATATATATATATATATATATCAGGGAGCTTAGAAAATTCAAACATAGGAGGGAAATAATTCTTGAGTTATTTAGAAAGAGGAGAACTCACTTTGGTTTTGAGGGCTGCTGAGCTTTCTGATATATGCTACCTTTAATGCTGCTACGCTGGCCACACCAAGAAGGCTGGGGGCCCCGTGGGAAGTGGAGGCTGAGTGTCACCTCCAATGCTTTCTCCTCAGTGTTGGGGGTGAGACAGAAAGGGGAAGCACTAATCCGGACTGTCTGGCATCTTGCAGACTCGGTCTTGAACCATCATGGGTGAGAAGTCTGGGTCCCAGGAACAGCTAAGATAAGCCGCGGAAGCCCTCATCCATGCCACGGACAGAGGAAGGCGCTCTGGATTCTTTGGTCCACAAATTAAGTCCATTCCTGGCTTGCTTGCTGCTGAGCTCTGCCATCTGCTTGCTCTGGGTCTCTGCCCTCATCTCCCACCTCGTTCTCCTCTCCCGGCACAGTGGGTTCTCTGGTGCCCTCCTCATCCCATCCTTTGACCAACTCCTCCTGCCTCTCTGGACAATGGCCCTGTCTGGGTTCCCATAGCCCTGCCTGCAGGCAAAGGAAATTAAATTCTCCATGACAAGCCCCTACCTGCCTGCCGTGCCAAGGACGGTTCTTCTACCCGGACCACAGACCCACGTGGGTGGAGTGGAGAGCAGAGGCAGCTGCAGGCTCCCCTCCTGCTGGGCTGTCCTGGGCCTCCCCTTGGCCTCAATGAATAGCACTGGCCCTCACTGGCCACATCTGTAAGAAAGCCTCACGTTCGTGCCAGGCACGGTGGCGCACGCCTGTAATCCCAGCGGCTTGGGAGGCGGAGGCAGGAGGATCGCAAGTTCAAGACCAGAGGCAGCCTGCGTAACTTAGCGAGACCCTGTGTCAAAAAGTCTAAAAAAAAAAATGGGCTGGGGGTGCACCTCAGTGGTCCAGCACTTACAGAGCATGCAGGCGCGAGGCCCTGGGTTCAACCCCCAGTACCGCAAAAAAACAAAAAACAACAACAAAAAAAAAAGAAGAAGAAGAAGAGGAGGAGGAGGAGGAGGAAGAAGAAGAAGAAGAAATGAATGGGAAGGGGTCTGGACATTTGGACATTTTAAAAAGTAAGCCAGCCTAGCTGGACGTGGTGGCGCATGCCTGTAATCCCAGTGGCTTGGGAGGCGGAGGCAGGAGGATCACAAGTTCAAGACCAGAGGCAGTCTGTGTAACTTAGTGAGACTCTGTCCCAAAAAAGTAAGAAAATGGGCTGAGGGTGCAGCTCAGTGGTCCAACACTTGCAAAGTATGCAGGCAGGAGGCCCTGGGTTCAACCCCCAGTACCACAAAAAAAAAAAAAAGAAGAAGAAAAAAAGAAAAAGAAAGGAAGAAAGAAAGAAAGAAAGAAAGAAAGAAAGAAAGAAAGAAAAGGAAAGGAAAGGAAAGGAAAGGAAACCTCAAGTTCAACCCTGGTAGCACCACGTTATATAAAGTGACCTCAAGGCTCCCTGCATTGAATGCCTGCGAGGTCAGCCCCTGACCTCTCCCCAGGAATAAGCCTGCACCACAGAGGCCATTCAGGGCCACCCGCAGACTGGAGGAGGGACGCCAGCAATGGGCAGGAGTGGGGGGGAAGGGCGAGCCCCTGCGGTCACACCGCGTTCTGACTCTGTCCGTGCTCCTGCCCCGCTCACGCAGGACATGCAAGTCCCACCGTCAGCCCGGTTCCCACTTGCTCTGACCCAAGTCCACCTTTGTTCCCTGCAAGCAGATGTTTCTAAGGACTCCTATGCAACCAGCAGCCAGTGGAGCGCCTGCCCAGGACCGCGGCTCAGCAATCTGCGGGCATCGGGCGGACCAGGAAGGGCGAGCTCAGCCTGAGAGGGAGATACAGCCCCCAAGGGAGGTTGCAGGGGGCTCCAGGACCCACGGAGCTTTGGACAAACGGACCTCTCCCTAGAGCAGGACCCAAGGTCCCTGCAAAGTGCGCAGCTGATGCACCAAGAGCCTGTGCTGTGGCACTGAGTGGGGGTGGTGCAGAGTCCAGAGGGAGCCTGGCACCTCACCAGGCTGCTGGCTGCCACCTTCGTGAGCCCCAGCTACCTGGCAGAGCACCGTCTTCTCTCAGTTGCTGTTACCCAGAGTCTCGCGCATCCTGCAGCCCAGCCCCCATTGCGTACTTTTTTTTTTTTTTTTTGGTACTGGGGTTGAACCCAGGGCCTCGCGCCCGCATGCTTTGCAAGTGCTGGACCACTGAGCTGCACCCCCAGCCCTTTATTTTTTTACTTTTTGAGACAGGGTCTCACTAAGTTACACAGACTGCCTCTGGTCTCGAACTTGCAATCCTCCTGCCTCTGCCTCCCAAGCCACTGGGATTATAGGCTCTTAACAACCATCTTAGCTCCAAGCTCCGCCGGCACTGGCCCACAGCACTCAGAGTAGCCCAGCTACCGCAGGCCAAGGTCAAGGCCAGGGCTCCTACCCCTCCCCAAGCCATGCTAGGCATTCAAGGTGCCGCAAACCATTGCTTTAAAGCAGTGACTCATTGGCTGGGATAAAACCTACAGAATTTATACTCTTCCATTGCTTGTGACATTATTTAAATTGCCTCTGATTTATCCCTAACCCAATACGCATTGCCATTGCCAATTAATTACAGAAAATATTGTAATCTAAGTGTTATTATATCAGGAGCACAACTCCAAATAAATACCGCCTCTGCCTTCAGTCACCTTGATAATGCAAATCAATACATACTGATTTTTTTAATGCGAACATGTCAAGAGGTCTGGAGTCCCCATTACTGTGGCCAGGCCATAAATCCTCCTTCGTTAGAGAATGAGGGGCCCATGGGCAGCCTGGTCTCCCTCACGTCTTTCAGCAGGTGCATCCTTCCTGCAACCCCCCCCATTATCCTTTGGCTGACGCTGCTTAGAGGCCAGCCAGGGGCGCAGGGTCCCTGCAAAATGGGCCCAGCACAGCCCCTGCCTGAGATGCAAACAAAGTCAGTTTCCTCCCAGGCAGCCCTCAGCAAATATTCCGTTTATGTAAATCTACCCAGTGCCTGGGAGCAGCTTGGGTACCCTGAGCGATCGGAGGCTCTGCGGGCGTAGCTCAGTGGGAAAGCGTGTGTGTGTGGCATGTAGGGGGCCCTGGCTTCTGTCCCCAGCACTGCAGAAAGAAAGGGAGGGAGGGAGGGAGGGAGGAAGGAAGGAAGGGAGGAAAGGAGGAAGGAAACAAGGAAGAAAGAAGGAAGGAGGGAAGGAAGGGAGGAAGGAGGAAAGGAAGAAGGGGAGGAAGGAAGGGAGGGAGAGAAAGAAGGAAGGAGGGAAGGAAGGAAGGAGGGAAGGAAGGGAGGAAGGAAGGAAGGGAGAGAGGGAGGGAGGGAAGGAGGGAAGGAAGAGGGAAGGAGGGAAGAAGGGAAATCCTGAGGGCTATCAGAAGGTGAGATGGGACCCATGCCCAGACAGTGTCTTAAGCCCCATCAGAAATCTCATGCAGGTGTCTAATTCCTACAGTTGGCTTAAGGTGTGGTTCTGTTCCGCTTCTCATTGGCTGAGGGCCCAGGGCCAGACCAGCCTTTTTAATCCAACTCAGCCTGTTGTGAAAGAGAACTAATATCCATCCTATTTTCTTCACATTGAAACTGGTCAAAATGGTCAGTGAACTGATAGATAAGAAAACAATCATGGTTGTAAAGTGCTCCACAAAACCAATACTGCAGAAGGCATTACTATAGAAGGTCAGTGAGCATATAAAATAATCTATTGAGGTCTGGCCTGCAGCCTTAGCACTGTGGCATCCGATCCCGTCAGATCTCAGAAGCTAAGCAGGGTCAGGCCTGGTTAGTCCTTGGATAGGAGACTGCCTGGGAACCCCAGGTGCTATAGGCTTGGGAGATGGACTCAGCAACTCACTCCCAAAATCAATCAGCCGTTGAAAACCCTATGAATAACAGAGAAGCACAACAGTAGTGTTTCGTCTGTTATACGGAGGGTCTGTTGTACATAGAGTCGGACACCTACTCAGCAGCACCTAAGAACAACAACACTGAGGTGTGAGAGCAAGAGGCCTTTCCTAGAGAAATGTGTACCATCCCACCCACCTTCTTGTAAGTGAAAAGAGAACTCAAAAAACTATTTACTATAAGCAACAAATAACAAAATATAAGCCATCTCCGAGCTGGGATTTAGCTCAGTTGGTAGAGTGCCGGTCTGCAGTCTCTGAGGTCCCAAGTTTGATTCTCAGCAGCACAAAAACAGGAGAAGGATGTGGCAACCCACTCCCGAGGCAATCCCCAAAAAATCAGCCATCGAAAACCCTATAAGGGTCACTATGAGTCAGACATGACTCAATGGCACCTAACAACAACAACAACAACAACAAGCCATCACCATGAAACAGATAACTAAAAGGGACAGGAGATGGGACCATTTGGGACATAACAGGGACTCAGTGATTTGTTGAATAAGTGAGTTAGGAAGGAGATGCACACAGGGAAGACTCTGTACAGTCCCACGAGAAGCTGACAGTGAGGAAGAGGAAGAATTGTAGAGGGAACTCCAGGAAGGAAAGAACGGGCAGGTTTGGTGCAACACTGGCAGCTGCAGCATGTTAGTTGTTGTTGTTGTTAGGTGCTGTCGAGTCAGGTGTCTGACTCGCAGAGACAATCACAAAACTGCTCTCACAGGAAGACAAACCCAGAAGAAAAATAGGGCAAAAGGAACTGGAACCAAACTCCCCCCACCATCTACAACACAGGAGTGTTCCAAACCTCAGAAAGAAAGATAGGAAAATCAATAACCAGGTCTAGAAATGACTGGAGATGAAATTAGAATGATTTGACCTGGAATTTAAATTCATGATGTTTAGGGTGCTTAAAGAGATAGCAGAGTGAATGAGAGAGAATGTGCTTTTTAAAATATATTAAACCATAAAAAGTAAAACACGTATATAAAAATAATAGATATTTACTTCAAAAAGCAATGAGAAAGCTAGCAACTGAAAAATATGAAATAAAATACATGCTCAATGGCAAACGTTTTAGAGTTAGAGAGAGAATTAGTGAATTGGAAGAAACACTGAGGAAGTCATCTAGAGTACCACACAGAGACAAAACAACTTATGTAGACACACAGGTGAGGACCTGTGTACGCAAATGTCCACACCACATCCTTCATTTCATCAAATCATATGCTTCTTTTGGCTTTTTGACCTGTCTGAAATTGAAGCTTACATTATACTTGAAGCCTTCTGTCAGTCTAGATTGAAGACAACTTCCAAAGAGAATTATGTTTGCCCATCAGTCACTTGAAAGTCCTCCTGGCCAAAGACCAAAAATCCATGATTAAGATTCTAATTCACGTTGTAAAGCTGAGTGTGTGCAGGCTTGGGGTTGAAATCCAGGGGAGCGTGTGCATTTTCCCCTCTGCTCTTCCTTTGTGGAGAGCTCCGTCTCATTTGCTCTACGGCAAGGCTGCAGCCCTTCACGGTCCCCTTTTTGTTCAGGGATATTCCACTGGACACCTTACATCTGACATCTTTCTTTCTTAGTCTTGTATGAAAGCAATTGTCCCTCTTTCTATCAGCAGGATCTCAGGTCAGATGAGGTGTCTTTATCTGCAGAGATGGGGGATGGCCCAGGCGATACTATGTCCATCTAACAGCAATTCCAGAGAGACAAAAGGGAGAAGCACTATATGAAGAACTCATTATTTCATTTTATTCCAGAATTAGAGAACAGCAGGAGTCCTCAGTTCGAGATTGTACCACCGCAGGAGAGAAGTTACCAGAGAGAAAGGCAGATGTCTATAAAGGGGCATGAATCAGGTGGACAGTACATTTACCAACAGTGATAGAGATCAGAAGAAATGGGATAATGTCATCGTTGAGGGAAAATAATTACTAATCTATACTTTGGACAGATATAAACAACAACTCAAGCAAAAGGAAAATAAAAAACTCTCAAACGATTAAAAGAGTTTAGCACCAAAGATACGTACTACAAGAACCATGAAGAGATTCTTTCAAGAGGAAAAGTATACCAGAGACTGTTCACTGCATATCAAAAATAAGAGGGAGCACAGATGTAGATATTTATGATGTATAGATTGATTTCTGAAATGTTGGCTGATCAAATAGTAACAAGTTAATGCACACTAACTTCATGGACCAATAGCCACTTGTCTGTTAGCTTGTGTGCTGCGGGGGCTTGCATGTTGCTGTGATGCTGAAAGCTATGTCATCAGTATTTCAGATACCAGAGGGCCACCCATGGTGGACAGGTTTCAGTTAAGCTTCCAGACTAAGACGGACTAGGGAGAAGGACCCAACAGCCCTCTCCCAAAATAATTGTTGTTGTTGTTAACATGCTGTCAAGTCGGGTCCGAATCATGGCAACCTTCTGTACAACAGATAAAACACTACCTGACACTGTGCCATGCCCGGCACTATTGTCAGTGCTTCTCTGCCATTCATAGAGTTTTCAATGGCTCATTGTTTTTTGGGAGTGGGCTGCCAGATCCTTCTCTGAAGCCTACAGCATCCAAGGCAGTCTCCCATGCAAGTACTAACCAGGCCTAACCCTGCTTGGCTTCTGAGACCTGATGAGATTGGATGCCAGGGGGCTATAGCTGCAGGCTCCCAAAACAATTAGCCATTGAAAACCCTATGAATAGCAGAGAAGCACTGTCAAACATAGTGCCTGAAAATGAGCCCCTCAGGCTGGAAGGCAGTCAAGAAACAACTGGATAAGAGTGGCCTCCTCAAAGTAGAGTCTCCCTTAATGATGGGAATAGAGTAAAGCCCCTGGGACCTTCTTTTGCTGATGTAACATGACTCACAATGAGAAGAAATATAGCGGCTACAACATTGGACTCAAATATAAAAGATCTTGTGCATGGCACAGTGTTGGGTAGTATTTTATTCTGGGATCGCTCTGAGTCAGATCCAACTCAATGGCAATCAACAACAACAAAAAACTTCATGGAGCTTAACTATCTGTCCAAAAAAAGCTATACTTTATATGGAATATATATGGGGCTGGAATTTAGCTCAGTCAGTAAAGTGCTGTGCTGCACCCTCTGAAGCCCTGGGTTCGATCCCCAGCACTGCAAAAACAGAAGGGCCTGGCAATCCACTCCTGAGGCAATCCCCAAACAATCATCCATTGAAAATCCTATGAATGACAGACACAACTGGCAGTGCCAGGCATGGCACAAGGTCAGGGAGTGTTTTGTTCTGTTGTACACAGGGTTGCTATAAGTCAGACCCCACTCGACAGCACCTAAGAACAACATATGCCCCAAAGACTCGATTAATGTTTCAAACAAAACAATGCACAGGTGGCTTCAAGTTCTGTTCCAGATGCGTTAGGCAGAATGTCAGAATCACCTGTGTGAACCCTTTGACAAGCCCACCGAGGTCAAGGGCAGGGATGTGTACCTGGAATGTCGCTGCTCCCAAGGGCCCCTCATATCACCAAGGCCAGGCTGACACAGCACTCGCCATTAGCCTGCGATGTCACTGCAATGTGATGCGAAGCTCCAAAGGAAGGCGGAAAAGCAGGAGGGGTTTCCCGAGACCTCCTCTCAATAAGTTTGCGGCAGTGAATATCGAGACCAGAAGCAGGTCTGTGCCCTGCTGCTGTTTCCTCCGAGGGTTGAAGATCTGTCAAGCTCCCTCCTCAGGAGAAGCCACAAGGCTCTGGAGGGCCCCTCGCAGGTCCTCTGAGTCTCACCTCTTGCCCCAAACTGCCCTGCAACACCCAGGTTCTCCACCTTTTCCCTCCCGCCATCCAGATGCCAGTAACCAAGCGCCTCTCCTTCACCCCGTGTCTTTCTTGGTTGACTTTAAGATTCACGTCTCCTCCTCGGGTGGCAGCAGTAGCTCATGACAACAATTTGCCTTGAGTTTTATTACAGATTTGAGTCTGGGTCTTACTTTTAGCTGCAACAACAAATTACCATAGACTGGGGAGCTTAAACAGCAAACCCTATTTCCATAGTTTGGGAGGCCGAAAACCTGAGATCAAGGCATCACCGTCATGGGGTCTGGAGAGAGATTCTTCCAGGTCATAGGCAGCCAAGATACTCTGAATCCTCACTGGTAGAAAAGGAGGCTGGGCAGCTCTCCAGCCTCTTCCCACAGAAGGATTAACCTCATTCATGAAGGCCCCACCTCATGACGTGTTACTTCCCAAAACCCCACTTCCAAATATCCTCACATTGGAATTAGGGCTCACTCTATGACTTTTGGGCTGGGATTTAGCTCAATTGGTAGAATGCCGCTCTGCAGTCTCTTAGGTCCCAAGTTCGATTCCCAGCACCACAAAAATGGGAGAAGGACCTGGCAATCCATTCCCTGTTGTTGTTGTTGTTGTTGTTAGGTGCCGTCGAGTCGGTATCCGACTCATAGCGACCCTCACAGGGTTTTCAATGGCTGACTGTTTCGGGATTGCCTTGGGAGTGGGTTGCCAGGTCCTTCTCCCATTTTTGCGGTACTGGGAATTGAACTCGGGACCTCAGAGACTGCAGCGCAGTGCTCTACCCACTGAGCTAAATCCCAGCCCAACCATTCCCTAGGCAATCCCAAAACAGTCAGCCATTGAAAACCCTATGAGGGTCGCTATGAGTCGGACACGATTTGATGGTACCTAACAACAACAACTATGACTTTTAGAGGATCGAAAACATTCAGTACCTTACAGTCTGTATATTTCTAAAAAGTGTGCTTATTTGTGCATATTATGCCATGCTGTACGGGAAGCATATCGTTTTCAGAAGAACATGTAAACTGCATATATTACTACCTACAAAGCCATATGGATAACATGGTGAAGAATGGGAATACCAGAGCACTTAACTGTACTCAGGAGGACTCTGTTCATAGACCAGGAGGCAGTTCTTCAAGCAGCACAAGGAAACACTGGACAGTTTAAAGTCAAGAAAGGTGTGCGTCAGGGCTGTATCCTTTCACTGTACCTCTTCAATCTCTATGCTGAGCAAATGATCCAAGAAGCTGGACTTTATGAAGAATAAAGGGGCATTATGATCGGAGGAAGACTCTTTAACAACCTGCATTATGCAGATGACACAACTCTGCTTGCTGAAAGTGAGGAGGATTTGAAACATTGACTCATGATGATCAAAGAACACAGCCTTCAGTATGGACTGCAACTCAATATCAACAAAACAAAAATCCTTACAAATGAGTCAGTACACACCTGCATGATAAATGGAGAAAAGATTGAGGCTGTCCAAGATTTTGCTTTACTTGGTTCTGTAATCAATGCCTACAGAAGCAGCAGTCAAGAAATCAAAAGATGCATTGCATTGGGAAAAGTTGCTGCAAAAGACCTCTTTAAATAAGTGTTAAAAAATAAATATGTTACATTGAAGATGAAGCCATGGTATTTTCAGTCTCATCATATGGCTATGAAAGCTGGACATTGAATAAGGGAGATAGAAGAAGAATCGATGCTTTTGAACTATGGTGTTGGAGACAAATATTAAATATACCATGGACTACTAAAAGAACCAACAGATCTGTGCTAGATAAAGTGCAACCAGAGTGCTCCTTGGAAGCAAGGATGGTCAGACTGCATCTGACGTATTTTGGACATGTTGTCAGGAGGGACCATTCCCTGGAGAAGGACATGTTTGGGAGAGTGGCAGGTCAATGAATAAAAAGAAGATCCTCAACTAGATGAATAGACACAGTGGCTGAAACAATGGGCTCAAACATAACAATCATGTGTATGACACAGTGTTGGGTAATGTTTATTCTTTTGTACATAGGCTCACGCCTGCAGCGGTAGCCCTGTGGCATCTGATCCTGTCAGATCTCAGAAGCTAAGCAGGGTCAGGCCTGGTTAGTACTTGGATGGGAGACCACCTGGGAACACCAGAAGCTGTAGGCTTGGGAGAAGGACCTGGCAACCCCCTCCCAAAAATCAATCTGCCATTGAAAACCCTATGAACAGCAGAGAAGCACTGACAATAGTGTTTCCCCTGTTGTATAGAGGGTCGCTATGAGTCGGATACCAACTCCACGGCACCTAACAACAACAACATAGGCTCACTATGAGGCAGACCTCACCTAACAACAACAACACAGCTATGATTTGCTGATAACCATAGTAAAGGTTAGTGATCTGGAACTGATAACTAAATATTTTATATCTTCATATGTTAACATTTTAAGTGTTATATGGGCATTTTCTATGCTTTAGACATACTCTAGGAAACTGGCAGAGGGTTTGGATTGACGTTTAATACAACATAAATATTTCTCTTTTCAGATAATGAGAAATAGATGCCTGGTTAGCACACTGACATAGAACTTCTGACCTTCCGGAGGTCACAGATGGTTGACATGAAGAAACAGATTTCTAGTTTGAAATATTTAGATTTCCCTAGAAAAATGTAGATTTAAATTTGAATGTTTAAAATGTAAAGAAAAGCCACTAAAATAATATAATTACAGTACACAACCTCCAAACCAACAAAGCAAAAAAAGAAATGTAGGAAGTGCTGCTAATCCAGTGGACGTAAAGCTGAAGAAGTAGAAGGGGTCAGAGAACACGGAATAGGCTGCGAGCGTCTGCGTCATCACTATAATCACAGGACAACGAAAATCACGGTAAAGGGAAGACTATTTCCGTGTATTCTTGAATCTATGGGAGAAGGACGTGGCAACCCACTCCCAAGGCAATCCCAAAACAGTCAGCCATTGAAAACCCTATGAGGGTCGCTATGAGTCGGACTCGACTCAACAGCACCTAACAACAACAACAACAATTCTTGAATCTAATCTACACCCTTCTGTTTCCGAGGCTACTCAGTCAGAGGTGGGTTAGAATCACATGCTGATTGGTTTGCGGTTGACAGCCCTCCCTCCAAGAACTCAGCCCGCTGCCATTCTCCCCCACGTCTGATGGTATGGCCCTCTACCGCTGTTGAAAGGGTGCAGATTAGAGTCAGCATAGATGGTGTGCTGGCATCTAAAATGGAACTCCTTCCAGATTATAAGAAACATCTGAAGCCAGGCGCGGTGGCGCACGCCTATAATCCCAGCAACTTGGGAGGCAGAGGCAGGAGGATCGCAAGTTCGAGACCAGAGGCAGTCTGCATAATTTAGCGAGACCCTGTCTCAAAAAGTAAAAAAAAAATGGGCTGGGGTGCAGCTCAGTGGTCCAGCACTTGAGAGCATGCAGGCGGGAGGCCCTGGGTTCAACCCTCAGTACCGCAAAAAAAAAGAAAAAGAAAAAGAAAAAGAAACATCTGAAGACAAACCGCACAGAAAAGTCAAAAACAAAGGGATGGAAAAATATATACAAGAAAAATTTTAAAAGGAGTGTAGCAAGGCGCAGAAGCAATATAATTTAAGGCAAAAATCTTAACAAGAATTAAAAATGAACCTCACATAATAGAAAGAAGAAACCAAAAAGAATATAAAAACATAGAGAATTTTCCAAGTCTACCACTATTGCAAGATTTTTTTTTCCACTCTGTAAGAAATGACTGTGACAAAAAAGGTAATAAGTAGTTGAAATTTGCATGGAACTGCAAAGCAACTAGAACATTCAAATCAATCAAAGTGGGCAAGAAAAGAACTGAGGAAAATTGCCCTGATCTTGAGGCTCACTGTAACGCTACAGTAATCAAGATAATGTGGTATTGGCAAAAGGACAGATGTGGAGATCGATGGAAGACAATGAAGAGAAACAGACTCAGACAAATATGGCGAATTGATTTTTGACAATGGAACAAAGACACTTCAGTGGGGAAAGGATAGTCTCTTCAAGAATTGGGCATCCATATGCCAGAGAAGAGAGAAAGACAGAGAGGCAGGGAAAGAGACGGACAGAGAGACCAGGATCCTCACCAAATCTTGCGCATTTTACAAAGAGTAACTAAAAATCTGTTAGAGACTTAGATTTACAACATAAACTCTTAAATTTCTGGAAAAAATAAGAGGAGAAAATCTTTGTGAGCTTGTTGTTGTTGTTAGGTGCCGTCGAGTCGTGTCCAACTCATAGTGACTCTCATAGGGTTTTCAATGGCTGACTGTTTCGGGATTGCCTCAGGAGTGGGTTGCCACATCCTTCTCCCATTTTTGTGGTGCTAGGAATCAAACTCAGGACCTCAGAGACTGCAGAGCGGCGCTCTACCGACGGAGCTAAATCCAGCCCTTGTGAGCTTACGTTAGGTAAAGAATTTTTAGATGTAATACCAAGAACACAATCCATGGCAGAAAATATAAGTAAATGAGAATTATTAACAAAAATTAAAAACCCTTGTTCTTTATAAGACACAATTAGGAGAATAGAAGACAAGCCAAAATGTGGAGAACAGGTTTACAGTTCACATATCGCACAAGACTTGGAGCTACTACATATAAAGTACTCTCGGGACTCAGCAATTAGAAAACAATGCCCAGCTAAAAACATACGCTAAAAAAACCCGAGCAGACACTTGGTCAAAGAAGAGATCTGGAGGGGCCAATAGACAGGGAGAGGAGTTCAACATCATTGGTCATTAGGGAGATGCGTAGTAAAACCAAGTTGCTACAGCCCTTCGTTAGAATTGCTAAAAGTAAGGCAAAACTAACAAAAGCCAGCAACAAAATCCTAACAACCCCCAGCAGCACACAGGACACAAAGCAAGGGACTAGAGGTCTCATAACTTGCTGCTGGGAAAGAAAAGGGCCCGGGCACTGTACAAAAGGGCTTGGCAGTGTCTTCTAAAGCTCATTAACACTTACCAAAGGATACAGCCATCCCATCCCTCAGTGTAAGAAGAAGGTACAACTTCCAGTCCACAAAAAGTTGAACCTAAGTGTTTATAGCGGCCCCGAAATGAAAGCCACTCTATGCTCTTTAATGGTTACCTGGGTAAAGAAGCAAATAAGGGCAACATCTCTAACCTGCTCAAGACGGCCAGAAACCTACGGTCAGCCTGAGAAGCCTCCACACCGTGGATTAGGGCTCAGCAGCCAAAAGTGATGAGCTCTGGGTTCAGCCACACGGCAGCTCTCAAGCACAATGCTGAGTAGAGAGGGCCTGGCCATTTACATGACATTCGGAACAAGCAAAGCTGCAGAGGTGGAGAGAGATCAACAGGTCACAGGTAGGGGTAGGAGCAGGAGCTGATGACAAAATGACAGGACAGGTGAGTTTGGGAGGTGTGGTGGCTGTACTGGTTTTTGGGTTTTTTTGTTTTGTTTTTCCTTACTGAGGTTTGAACCCAGGGCCTCGCGCCTGCATGCTTTGCAAGTGCTGGACCACCGAGCTGCACCCTCAGCCCATTTTTTTTACTTTTTGAGACAGGGTCTCACTAAGTTACGCAAACTGCCTCTGGTCTCGAACTTGTGATCCTCCCGCCTTAGCTTCCCGAGCCGCTGGGATTACAGACGTGTGCCACCGTGCCCGGCTCTGCCATACTATATCTTAATTGTAATGTTTTAGTAACTATCCGCTTGTCAAAACTCATACTTCTCTAATAAAAAGAGCAGATTTTACTGCATGTAAATTTTAAAATAAGTTTCTAAGAGGAAGGAAGTATATCCAACTTAGATAAGCAAAGTGGACAAGAGAGTAGAAAGAAAACTATAAGTAATATTACACTAAAAATACAAATACAAAAAAGACTTCAGCAATTCATATGGACCATTGTAGATCATTACCAAGTAGGGTATTTCACAGGAATTCTATAACAGCTCAACACAAGAAAATCTATTATTGTGATACACAAAAGTAACATAATATAAAAGAACGCATGTAATCACTAAAATAGGTATAAAAATGGCACTTGATAAAACTCAATACCATTCAGAATAAAAATGCTTGGCAAAGAATAGAGAATCTTCTCTCATGCAGTCAACACTTTGACCTGCAGAGAACTGGAGAAGCCATTTCATTAAAGTCAGTAACCAGGCAAGAGGCAGCTTCTCACTAATGAAACAAAAAGTGGAAGAAGGGACAGAAATCCTTGTAATTTTTGGGGTGTGTGTGTACGTGTGTGTGTGTGTGTACACACACCCAGCAATCCATTTCCATAGCAATCTCAAAATAATTAGTCATTGAAAACCCTATGAGGGTCGCTGAGTCGGACCTGACTTCACAGCATCTAACAACAACAACAAATATGTGTGTGTGTGTGTGTGTGTGTGTGTGTGTGTGTGTGGTGTGTGTGTGTGTGTGTGTGTGTGTGTGGTGTGGGTGTGTGTGTGTATATATATATAATTGGCCCTATGGAGGTATAGCCTGCAGCTATAGCCCTGTGGCATCCGATCCCGTCAGATCTCGGAAGCTAAGCAGGGTCGGGCCTGGTTAGTACCTGGATGGGACACCGCCTGGGAACACCAGGTGCTATAGGCTTGGGAGATGAACCCGGCAACCCACTCCCAAAAACCAATCTGCCATTGAAAACCCTATGAACAGCAGAGAACACTGACAATAGTGTTTCCCCTGTTGTACAAAAGGTCACTATGAGTCGCATACCGACTCGATGGCACCTAACGACAACAACAACATGGAGGTATAATCCACATAGCATAGAATTCTCCTTGGCAAAGCAAGCAATTCAGTGGCTTGTGTTAGACTCACAGAGTTGTATAGCCTTCGCCACTATCAATTTTAGGACATTTTCATCATGATGAATAGAAACTCAACACTCATTAGCAGTCACTCCTCACTTACTGCAACTGCTCCACCACTCTTCGGCCTATGTTGTTGTTGTTAGGTGTCGTCAAGTCATATTCAACTCATAGCGACCCTTATAGGATTTTCAATGGTTGATTGTTTTGGGATTGCCTCGAGAGTTGATTTCCATATACATCTCCCATTTTTGTGGTGCTGGGAATCGAACCTAGGACCTCAGAGACTGCAGAGCGGTGCTCTACCAACTGAGCTAAATCCCAGCTCCTCTTCAGCCTATGGTAAAACTAATTCATTTTCCATCTCCGGTGACTAGCCATATATGAACATTTCATAGAAATGGAAACATACAATATTTCTTTGTGTCTAGCTTTCACTTATGATCATGTCTTCGAGGTCCATCCACATTGTACCACCTATCAGTAGTTCTTCCTTTGTATTGCTAAATGGCATTCCATTGAATGGATATACCACATTTTGTTTATCCATTCATCAGTTGGTGGACATTTGAGTTGTTTCCACTTGTTTGCCACTATGAATAATGTTGTACTATTGTGTAGAGTTTGTTGTGTTAACCTATGTTCTCATTGTTCTTGGGAACATATCCAGGAGTGGACTTTCTGGGTCATAGAATCCTCACTTCATGAGGGTTCCAATTGATGCACATTTTACCCAATATCTGTAGTCATCTTTTTTATTATGACCATACGAATGGATTTGAAGAAGTAACTCAGCGCTTTGATTTGCATTTACGTGGTGACCATGGACACTGAACATCTTTTTGTGCACTTAATGGCCATCTATTTATCTTCTTGAGAAAAATGTCCATTAAAATTTTTGCCATGTTTTTAATTTGACTATTTGTCGCTTTATTGAGTTGTAAAAGTTCTTTATATATTCTGGATATAATTCCCCCATCAAATATATGATTTGTAAACATTTCCTTTCATTCTATGGGTTGTCTTTAATTTCCTTGCTGGTACATGTTATGGTTTGAATATTAAACGTGCCCCAAAGGTCATTTGTTTGAATGTTTGGTTCCCAACTGGTGGTGATTGCTATTTGTTATGGAACTTTGGGAAACAGGTGTTAGCTTAGCAGAAGTGAGTCACTGGAGGCACAACATGGAAGGTTTTTACCCAGACCCATGGTTCCAGTCGCTCTCTGCTCTCTGCTTCTGATCTGCCATGATGTGAGATTCTCCGCCATGATGTGAGATTCTCTACCACAGGCCCTACCATACCTGCCCATCACCCACCACATGCCTGCCCTGCCTCTATAAATGAAAATTCTCTAACTCTGAGCTCCCAATAAATCTCTCTCCCCTCAAGTTTGTTTTGTTCAGCTTCTCTGTCACAATGATGTACCCGCTAATACAAAATCCTTCACAACATGAAAGTTGTTAATTTATGTGATGTTTAATTAATCTAGTTTTGTTTGTTGCATATGCTCTTGATGTACTATATAAAAAACCATTTCCTAACCCAATATCATGAATATTTATGGCTATGATTTTTTGGTAAGAGTTTCAGTTTTAGTTCTTACATTTAAGAACTAATTTTTGTACATGTTACTTTTTGAGTTAATTTGTATGTATGTTGTAAGTTAGAGACCTAGCCTCCTTTTTTTTGCAAGTGGATATCCCGTTTTCTCAGTAGCATTTTTTGAAAAGAATATTCTTTCCCACACTGAATCATCTTGGTGCCATATTCAGAAATCATTAAGAGTAGATGTTTGGGTTTATTCCTGGGTTCATTTCTGTTCTAGTGATACCTGTCTATCCTTATACCCATACCACACTGTCTTGACAATAATAATTTTGCATTAAGTTATAAAATTGGAAAGTGTGTCTTCCAGCTGCGTTGTTCTTTTTACAAGGTTATTTGGGCTATTCTAGGTCCCCTCATTTTACATGAATTTTAGGACCAGCATGTATGTAGCCATGGCAAATACGGCTGGGATCATTGCAGAGATCGTGCTGAATATGTAGATCAATGTAGGGAGCACAGCCATCCCCCCCAGAAGGGAATAATGCAGTTCTTGCAGAATTCTGATGAGTTCTCATGAGGGTGGATTGTTATGTAGGAGCTGGTGCTTTCTCTGAGTCCCTCTTCTGCCTGCGCTACTGTGCTTCCACCACTGTGATGCCTCCTACCAAGAGGCTCTCATCATACATGCAATTGTCACCCCCATGCTCTTGGACCCCCAGAACTGTGAGCTAAATGAACCTCATTTGTTATACAAGGTACCCAGCCTCAGGTATTTTGTTATAATAGCAGAAACTAACAGTGACTAACACATAATGTACGGACTTTGGTTGATACTGTTTCAGTATTGGTTCATTCATTGTGACAAAGGTACCACTAATGCAAAATGTTAACAGGGGAAAATGAGAGAGATAAGGGATATATAAGAACTCTCTGTACTTTCTGCTGAATGTTTCTGTAAATGTGAAACTATTCTAAAAACTAAAGTCTACTAATTTACAAAAAGAACATATGTGCAGGACACATAGGAAACGTGACTAAACTCACACCATACTCAGGCAACAAGAGTCGGCATCCTGAGAACATCATTTCTCCAAACTCAATACACAGCTTCATCAACTCCTAGTCACAACAGGGTGATTTGCAGGGCCTGACAAACTTATCCTAAAATTCATCAAGAAAAGCAAAGGCTCAGAACTGCCTAAGAAAATATTGAACTAAAAACATAGGAACAAGATTTGTCCCACCAAAGGACAGAAGCAATTAAATGAGTATAATAATAAGACAGACTGAAATAAAGCAATGGGCCAGGCAAACACCTGTAATTACACTGTCTCCAGAGGCAGAGGCAGGAGGATCGCCAGTTCAAGGCTAGAGGTAGCTTGCGTAACTTAGCAAGACCCTGACTCAAAATAAAAAATTTAAAATGGGCTGAAGGTCCAACTCAATGGTAGGGCACTTGCAAAAGTATGTGCAAAGGCCCTGGGTTCAACTCCCAAGTACTGCCAAATTCACTTAATTAATTTAATTTAATTAAGTAATGGAACAGACCCTGTTATCAATGAAAATCTGATATTAACAGTTGTTGTTGTTGTTAGGTGCCGTCGAGTCAGTATCCGACTCATAGTGACCCTCATAGGGTTTTCAATGGCTGACTGTTTCGGGATTGCCTTGGGAGTGGATTGCCACATCCTTCTCCCATTTTTGCAGTGCTGGGAATTGAACTCAGGACCTCAGAGACTGCAACACAGCGCTCTACCAACTGAGCTAAATCCCAGCCACAATATTAACAGAGACATTAAAATCAATCAGAAGCAGCCCCTCTCCCACCCTCCTGCCTGAGAGTAAAGCCCAGCTTTGACACACACTGCCTCCAGAAGGCTGCGGTGAGCCTGGACTCCCAGGGGCCCTCATTCCAGTCAGAAAGCAAATGAGCCTCCTCCAGAGAAGACAACAAGACCCCAGGCTTCACATAAATTCTACAATTTTTCATACACAATGGCCCATACGCAATCAATATCAGCCATGCACACAGCAAGGCAAAAACAAAAATCAGTAGAGAACAAATGAATTATTCTGCAAATGTTACTGGAATGAAGGTCTGCATGCAAAAAAACAAACTGAAATTTGAACCCTGATGTAGGCCTGCAGTGCGCCAGGCTGGAGTCTTGTCTAAAATATTCCACGACAGTGACAGGCTGTTTTCCTAAGCTCAAACGGTACCTTCTCAGTGGAGCCTCCTGGCCAGCTGGGCTGCGATCCGTGTGCAAAGCACAACCCCAGGTCTCCAGCTTCTGCCTCAGCCTGCACAGTGCCCATAGCAGTGTTGGCAGAAGGTTCTAGTCTGGTGCAGGCAGACCTGTGCAGGCCACAGTCTTGCAGTGGCCTCTCATGTCTCCAAGCATGTCATGGTGAAACTACAGCATATATACTTGGCGTGGTGGAAGAAAGTCTCCCCTAATGAGCCCCCTTGCATGAACCTAATATCCTGTTCTGGGTACAATGCTTCCCTACACCTCCAGCCCCATTCTCCACAGGATAGGTAATGAGGGGCAGAAGCCTTGCATGTGGTCTCCGTTTAAGGACTGATTCCAGACCCGTGCGATTAGTCTCCTCAGCTCCAGGCAGAGACTGCACCTCGCTTAGCACACACAGATCCACGGCAACTGATCAGGAAAAGGCCTCTGTGGATAAAAAAGAAAATTGAAAAACCTTTTTAAAGAAAATATAAGAGAATATCTTTGTTGTTGTTGTTAGGTGCCCTTGAGTCGGTGTCTGACTCATAGCGACCCTATGTACAATAGGTGAAACCTTATTGTCAGTGCTTCTCTGCTATTCATAGGGTCTTCAATGGCGGATTGATTTTTGGGAGTGGGTTGCCAGGTCCTTCTCCCAAGCCTACAGCACCTGGTGTTCCCAGGCGGTCTCCCATCCAAGGACTAACCAGGCCCAACCCTGCTTAGCTTCAGAGACATGATGGGATTGGATGCCACAGTGCTGAGAATATCTTTAGGACCTCAAAACAGATTTCTTCTCTCTCTCTCTCTCTCTCTCTCCCCCCCC
>VMDO01012858.1:0-23686 GCA_007922755.1 Pedetes capensis
AAGAACTCATATACTCTATTTCTCTTCTTGAAAGAAGGAAGATAGCCAACTAAATAATATTTCAAGATTTTGCATATGCTACTAGTAAACAAATAAACACTAAAATATTTCTTCACATATCATCTATAATACTTGCTGAGATTTGCCAGGAAAATAATGAGTAGGCTGGATATCAAAACAGTAATCCAGTCTTCTGAACTTCATTTTTCTTCTTAGTTTAACCTATACATGACACTATATGAGACAAAAATTAGATCATTTTATATCAGCTTGATAAATGCTTGGTATTCTAATAAAATTTTATCATCTTTAGAATAGTATTGGTTATTTCATGCTTTGAGATATTTTGCTACATAAGAGTTCAAAACATGAGGCTTTTGGTCAGTGAGGGGGACTCAACACAAATACACAACGGATAATGGTGCTGGAGACCATTACAGACTGATTTCATCCAGGTGGCTGCACTACCCTGTGTCTCATGCCTTTTGTGGCAGAGTTCATTCTTGCAATACTGGTCTTGCATACTTCTGACATGGCTAATGGAATAATGCCAATAAAACACCTCATCTCAAAAGTGATAACGCATTGAAAATGTTCAATAAATATTATGTAATAACTAAAAATAAAAATGCATAATTTATTTAAAAAGACAGGAAAATCACTAAATACAAATATCACTGAAAATCCTATTTCAAAACTGAACTATTCTATGCACGATTCTCAACATGTCTATCAGCTTGTTGTGCTGTTAGGGAACATGTGTTGCTGTGATGTTGAAAGCTATATCAGGGTAATACAGATACCAGAAGAGCCACCCATGGTGGACACATTTCAGCTGAGCTTCTAGACTAAGACAGACCAGAGAAAAACATCTGGCAGCCAAATCCCAAAACAATTAGTCATTGAAAACCTCTGACTAGCAAAGAAGCACTGTCAAATCTAGTGCCTGAAAATGAGTGCCCCTAGCTTGGAAGGCATTCAAGAGATGACTAAGGAAGAGTTTCTTCTTCAAAGTGGAGGTGACCTTAATGATGGGAATGGATTAAAGCCCGTGAGACCTCCATTTGATGATGTGGCAGAACTCAAAGTGAGAAGAAGCACAGTGGGTGCAATAGTGGGTTTAAACATGAAAAGATCATGTGCTTGGCAGTGTTGAGTAGTGTTTTGTTCTGTTATACACAGGGTCACTATGTGTTGAATTAGATTCAATGACATCTAACAAAAACAACATGCACAATCAGTTTCTACTTTTCTCCTCCTAGCTCAAATAATTTTTAGTTTGCATTCTTCTTCTCCCTCTCCCATTAGAATAAATTTCCTTTGACCAAAAAACATCTATTTTGCCAAGAACAGTGGCACACATCTACAACCTCAGTGATCGGGGAGATAGAGGCAGGAGGATTGCAAGTTGGAGGTCAGAGGCAGCTTGCAAAATTTAGCAAGACCCTGTCTCAAAATAAAAAGTAAAAAGTGGACTTGAAGTATAGTTCAGTGGTAGAGCACTTGTAAAATCATTCATGCAGGTCCTGGATTAAACTCCACAGTAACACACACACACATACACACACACACACACACACACACACACACACACACACACACACTAACAAAACATCGATTGTTAATGAAAGTTTAGTGTTATAAAAATCAATACCAGTCATATTTGCAAGTAGCCAACCTTTACACAATGAGATTTTTAGATGAGCTATCTATTTTTTTTTAGGTTTGAAGGCAATGAGATTGAAACTAGCATTCAAGAATAGAACTATAGTAGTCTAAGGCAAACAGTAGAAAAGCTGCTACTTAAATCATTACCTGTAGTTATTGAGAACAAAATATCTACTGAAGGCGTAGATATGGAGGACCCAACTATTAGCTAGCATGCCCTTAGTGATGAGCATGCAACAGGCAAGGGTTATGAGTGGGCTAAATGCTTCTCACAATATTGAAAAACTGAAGAAAGAAAACAATAGGATTTTTCATTCCCATGCTTAAGGCATTTAGAGGGAAGCTATAAGTTTCTGTGACTGCCATAAAAAGATATTGCCAAATCCCATACAAAAACATTGCTCTGGTTTACTGGTGAGTACGAATTATAATGTCAGTTGAATTCACAGATTTCTCAGATTTCTCCTTTCAAAACTACTCGTTGGGATGAAATGGGATCTGATAGTTGAATAATGATACTAAGAAGTATTTAGATAATTCTGAGGACCACAACTTGAAATTCAGCTGCACCTTTCCAATTAGCAGAGACAGTTACTCATCCACTGTCTGATGAAATTGGTCTTGCATTAATTGGAAATTCAATAGGACCTCAGTTTAAGTGGATATCTTTTAAGAGCCTGCCAACTATAGTCTTTCCTACTAGTCCTCAGTGAGTCTTAATCTGTAATTATATTCAAATCCAAGCCTACCCAAGAGGGCCAGTTAAGAAATTAAACTTGACATTAAAAAAAGGTTGCAAGGTTTTCAAATTTATGTATTTGGATAAGTTAAAATTGTTAACTCTCAAATTTGTATCTTTGGGTAATTATTAAGATTGCTAAACTGAGAAGGGAGAAAATATGCAGAAGTTAAAGTGCTGTATCTAGAAATCTCTCTCTTGCTGTGTGTGTGTGTCTGTATGCCTTTGATACATCTCTAAAATATACTCAAATGTATAGTCATTATGAGAATAAATTCCCAGAATTTTCTCAGTACAGTCAAGAACCACTCCATCCAATACAGTTTCCAATACCCACTAACCAAGAGTGCCTATAAAGCAATTAAAATGTGATTAATCCACATCAAGAAATATTACATGTGTGAAATACACACTAGATTTTTAAGATTTAGTACAAAACAATATAAAACACCAGTAATAAATTTTCTATTAATTGTATGTTAAAATGGTAAGACTTTGAGTGTATTCGATTAAATAAAATGCATTATTAAGATATTTTACGTTTCTTTTTTAAAATACAGCCACCAGAAAATTTTAAATTACAAAAGTGGCTAGCAATATATTTGTATTCAATACTGTATTTCTAAAAGGAAGGAAATAAACAAAGTAAGATGTGAAAGTAGAGTTATACATATTGAGCCTATTCAACTATTAACCAAATGCCCCAACAAAGCCTGGAAGTCACTTCCTTCACTTGGGCAGTTCCTTAGAAAGACAGCTGAAATCTTAGATAAAAGCTCAGAAGGATGTGTTCTGGAGTTCCTCACTATTGGTAGAGAGTTATAGCCCTTGGGTCCTCAGTGGGCTTCATAGTTACTGTAGTGCACAGGCCCAGAGTGAGAGCACAGTCTCATGAGTCTGTTGGGCTGTTCTTCAGCACGCTGCATTTGCTCTAAATCTATCATTAGCAATCAACTCTGTTTCTTATATATCCTTAATTCATACATCAGATGACCAAACAGTAGATGTAGAGGAGATTTAAAAATTGTTTCTTCTATTTATGAGTCTTAGTATTTAATGCAGAAAACATTCTGCCAAGAGTGACCAAGACATCTTCAACTTTTCCTCAATCAGGCTAAACTTTAGATAGGCATCTTTCCAACCTAGGTCCTAAATTCTCTTTCCTTAATTCCTTCACTTCAAATCATTTGTAAATGTTCTTTCTTTACTCTTTTGAACTACAAATCTTTTTAAAAACCTCTCACATATTTTCAACCTAGGAATAACTTTCTTAAGGATCTGACAGCCACTATATTGAGCTACAACCATCTATAGTCTAGTTTTTCTGAGAGGGTAAGAGCTCATCAATTTCTATGAGAGGGTAGGAGCAGATACTATGCTCTAAACTTATCTCTAGTCTGAAAAAACTACCTGCCCATCATTACAGAGTTTATTTTTGCTATAAATAAAGCAATTAGAAAACACAGATGGACTTTAATCCACCCACACCAGCTCTTTCAAAGCACTCCTATGCTGTTTTTCAGTGGAATTGGGCTCAGACTAAATTCTGGCATAATAACTTCTTTGCTCATTTTGCTTTACCCTGTATAATTTTTGCTTTGACAAGTAATTCTACAATGTGTTCATTGTCCTAAAAGTCTACATTGACTGTCAAACATTACCGTCTCATGCTATGAGATCAATAGGCAAAAAAGGGAAGTAAGGTGTAGATTGAAGTGTTAAGTTTTCTGTTCCAAATTTGTTACCTTGTGAGTGTAAGAATAACTACATGATTACGCCAAGAACTTGTAGGGTATTCTCCTTTCCCTTGTAGTATTTCTATTTGAGTCATAAAATTAATGAAAACTATGTGAACCCAGTGTAGGTAAGACCACTGAAATTTTTTATTATTCTTAAATGAAGATTTGAGTTATGTGAAAAAGCATAAAATAGGAAATGCCCTTGGAGAAATAACCAATTATTTACTTCAGAAATGCTGAGGATTGAGGAATATAAAAATAAGAAAAGTAAAAGGAAATGGAAGAAGGTTATTGCTAATTTTAACTATAGCCTAGTGGCAAGATAAGGAAATAAGAGCAATACTAACTACCTGTATTTTCTTCTTTGCTTTGTGGATTTCAGATTCACATTTATCCTTCTTTGTTCTATAGTTTGCTTCTAGTACAGTTCTGCCGAGGGGAGGTATTCATGTTAGATCAGAAAGAGGGAGAAAGGGGGAAATTAGATGTTTTCTTTCATGACTCTTGCTCCAGCAGAGATTGTGGTAGGTAATTGAGGTTGATAGCAATCTCCAAGTGCCTTGGTATTGAGTCCAGTACCTCCATGAGATTACAGCTTCCAGCACATTATAAGTTCCAACAGTGCTAGTGAGTATTTGAAACTTAAACTCAACAAAGCAATGGTACTATGTGAATCCTTGCTAACACAGCTTTCATTCTGTTATACCAGTCCTGCAGCAATGTTTCTCTGTAGCCCACAGTCTTGCTGGTAGATAATGTAGGTTTAGAATGAATATAAAGCAGTTTTATAGTGGATATATTTCCTTGTTTTTCAAAACGTTTGTATACATGAAACCAAGAGAAACTCCAGATTTTATTCTTAATTCTATCATATATATTCATAAAAAGCAAGAAAGGGAAACACATAAATAATCTTAACAGAATTATGAACTTACATCAAAAATAAGCATGTTGATGAATAAAATATTACTAAATTAAATACAGCAACCATTTAAATAAATAATGAAATATGTGTTTTATTTTCTAAAAATCTATTCACATAATAATTGAATATATAAAATATTTACTGTAGTTATTTGTATTATTAATTTGAAATTTTGTGTTATGATAAGGGGTGATAAATTGGTGGTTTGGGAATAAAATAATATTATTTGTGGAAAAGAGTCATATGTTTGGGAGAAATAGTACACTTAAAGAGAATGAATATGTGTTGAACTACAAGGTACCTGGTAAGAAGGAAATTACAAGGCTCTGAAGGAAGTGTGGGTGGGAACTTCAATTCATACAGCATAATGGAAAGACTTTAAGAGCCAGAGAAATTTGTTGGAGAGGAACCTTAGGAATTCTATGGAACTCTATATACTAAAATACTGTGATTTGATGGAATTCAAACCAATTTTTCCTTGTCTTTCTGGGCAAAGTTCATATCTGGGCAACAAGCTCCCTGGCTCATTATAGACCAGTTGAACTAAGGTACAGCTTGTCAGGCTACATATCAAATTAAATCAAAACTCCAAACATTTTCATAGATGTAGAGATTTATGCTAAATTGATTTGACCCTTTAAACACATTAAGTCTGAAATTTTCACCATCTTCTTTTGGATCAATATAATTACTTTGAGGGGATAAGTGTTCTCATGTGGACAGATGTCAGGTATATTTATGGATGTACATGTGTTTGGACCATGAACTGCTCACAGGCATTTATTTTTGACAAAAGCCAAGGATGCTTAAAATAAAGGGAACTGCAAAGAATATATTTCACGTAGGTACTTAAATATATACCATCAACACTTTACTGAAAGTAAAAATGAATTTCAAATCAGATATCCTTAGCAGATCTAGATAGCCCACCTGCTTCACCTGCCAAAGCAAAAGCACTTGACTACCTCCCTTTCACTTTGTGATTAGTGATGATACAAACACTGCTTCCTCTCTAGATGTTTCAATACATCAAAAACTGACAATGCTCTTGAAATGTGCAGTGTCAGGAAATGGGGAGGAGAGTTTTAAATTGTGTTTCAACATGCAATAATAGAGGAGTCTCACACCTAAAGGCAAACAGAAGAGAGATGAGAAACAGTTTCTGGGCCTGTCTTTAGTAGATAAATGTTGTCTCAAGGCTGCCAATGCCTCTGAGTCCTGGAAGATTGCTGATAAATTCAAAAGGATCATTTCTACTGTGTAGAGCATAGTTCATTGTTTTGACCATGAACTGCCACTTAACAAAATATACATCTCTATATACATTAAATACAGACATATTTTCAAAGAAATACCACCTTACATTTTTTTAAAATTATGGTAAAACATACTTATATGAATAATTAAGTACTGGAGCAATTTACACTGGATATTATAACAAAACCTCAGCTTTCCTAAGAGATTTGAGAGGACCTTAGCCTGAAATTGCCTCAGTATTTAGGAAATTACTTTGGTATGATGGAAAGAGCAGTTCTATCATCATGAATATTTGGACTTCCTAAGACCTTAATTCTGAGATCAGGGCCTTTCCTTTGAGAGCTAAAGGCAAAGAAGTAGTTGATTTTTGATTGTTGTTGTTGTTGTTGGGTGCCGTCGAATTGATATCCAACTCATAGCAACCCTCATAGTGTTTTCATTGGCTGCCTGTTTTGGGATTGCCTTGGAAGTGGATTGCCAGGCCCTTCTCCCATTTTTGCAGTACTGGGAATTGAACTCAGGACCTCAGAGACTGCAGCGCAGCACTCTACCAACTGAGCTAAATCCCAGCCCGACTTTTGATTAGAAGAATAAAAAGATAAGCATAAAATCTCAGTGGTGGGAAAATGTGCAGATTTAAGGGTCTAAACTATAAGCACTGTGTCAAAAGCTCAGTGAACAAGAGAGGAATAAGAGAAAGTTAAAGAGATAGATGGAGCCTGATTGCATCAGCATGGTGTTTAGATATTTTTCTGGATATAATGGGAAGTCACTGAAGGATTTAAGTAGGGCAGCTGAAAACAAGAAGTTGCAGATGAGGAACTAGGAATGCAGTAGATGAAAACTGTGGCAATGAGAAGGGTACAAAGCTAGTGGGGATGGGTCCAGAGGAGCTGATTCATTTGAAGGGGAGAGAAGCTTTAGAGTTAGAACAACTCCACAAGCGCATATGCTGTAAGGGTGGGTATCTCTTGTTGAGTAGAAAGTAAAAAAAAACAGCAAGTTTCAAGAGAAAACCAGTTTTAAAATAAGATAAAGCTGGGAAGGGGAGGGATGTTTACAGATGACAAACTAGATGTTGGAAATGGAATGCTTTAGGAAGAAGAAATTGAACATTGGATTAAATCACAGGGCACACGGATAAAAGGGTGAGAAACTATAGGTGAAGTCATTATGAGCCACATTCATGTGAGACATGATAGAAACATTTATCAACCAGGCCAGTAACACACCTGTTGCTGTAGATCTATTGTTTCAGCCCTCTGTGAGGAGGACAGCTCAGGTGATGGTCATGTTCTGGAGCAGGATTGCAGGAGATCAGAAGTCCTCTCTCTCTCTCTCTCTCTCTCTCTCTCTCTCTCTCTCTCACCTATGTACCTATTTATCTATAAAACATTACATAAAGATCACAGTTCCCTCAGTCAAAATTAAAAATTTCTAAGTCATAAATCAAGTAAAATAACAGTGAATACTATTTGTTCCCTTAAACTCCATTGAAGTGTCATGTGGTAACTCCCTTCTTTGATCTCACTCTGCTGCTTACTAATACAAGTCATTATCATTTGAGTTATAAAGGGGCTGCCAATGTGAAAAAGACAAGAGAGCAATATTGTATTCTCTAAGAAAGTTGCTTTGTAGGTGTGTGTAATGGTGGTTGGTTACCTAAATTAAGATAAAATATGATGTATGTAAGGCCATTACCAAAACTAAGTTAAAACATAATTTTTAGGGCTGGAATTTTGTACTTAAATATCAGAGCGGTGATGAGTCACTCACTGTGACCACTGTGTCTCCATTACTGCTCCACTTATTCTTTGCACAGGTACACAGGAAGATTTAATTTAAAGAGATATTTAGCGAGATCCCATGGTGCACATCTGTAATGCCAGTGACTTATGAGGCTGAGTCAGGGGGATCACAGGTTCAAGACCAGAGGTAGCCTGTGTAAATTTGAAAGACTGTCTTAAAAAATAAAAATAAAATAATATAAAGGGCCTGGGATTGCAGGAATTTCCTTGACCCCCTAGTACTGGAAAAAGGAGGAGGGAGGGGAAGAGAAGGCGTAGGGAGAGAGGGAGGGAAGGAGAGAGACAGATGTTTGAAAATTTCAAGGAAACAACAGGAAGAAAAATATGTTCAGAGAATTGCTACCAATTTGTCCTCTTCAGTAACTTTAAAAAACTATTTTCTAATCCATTCTGCTTCCCCTTTATTATAAATATCAAATTTATTATTAAAAATGTTATGAATGATGTTTTGTTTAACAAATCAAACTCCAAATAAGGGCAGCAGTAGTTTTACCAAGTTAGTATGTGCCCTGTAGCAGCGTAAATTGTTCTTGAGACATTTTTTCTAAAAAACCAATAAAAATTTTAATCAACTTAACTGTTGGGGTATTAGCTCTAGCCCAGCTAGAATTAGAGCCAAACCTACAACATAACAAGTTGGCCGGTGGCATAAATGAAGGACTTCGGGAGACCTTCAGATGGTCAAACAGGGTAGGTAAGGTTTATTGGGTGCTCCCCTTATGGAGAGCAAGGAGCAAGCAGCCCCTATAGAGCAGAGCTCTATGCCCTTTAAGTGCTGGCCCTAAACCTGCAGCATGGAATGCTGCAGGCTGAGTGCTGGTACATCTCAGCCTTAAAGGCACAGCCACAGCCGCTGGTGTTCCTTGGAAGTCAGTTGGTCTTGCCTCTTGCAGCCCGCCTTCTCTACCTCCCTCCTTCCCAAGGATGGGAGGAATTGGGAGGCTCTTCATGGTTTGCTTGGATCCTTCGGCTCTTCGGGGCCTCTGGGCTTGATCCTGCCAGCTTGCTTGTAGATCTTGATGGAGTTGGGAGTGCTGGTCCAGGTGATGGGGTTCAGGTGACAGCTGAGGGATGGTCAGAGAGGTGAGGGTGGAGGGGTCCAGGAGCCCTACTTTTATAGGGTCCTGAAGGGGTCAGATGTTGGGATTCAGCCAATCAGGGCACACACCTGACAGGTACAGCAGGTAAACTGACATACCTGTCAGGTGGGAACAGTTATTACCTGAAAATGCTGAGGGGAGCCAATCAAATTTAGGGTGGTTAGGACAGGTCAGGCTGGCCAGGGGCCATCTTTGCTCACTCGATGGGAGGGGCTGATTCGAGTGAGTGAGATGAGCCCTGGGGTCAACTAGGGGTCAGCCCCTCAGGCTGTCAAGAGGGACCCTAGTTGTGAGATACAATTTTAAAAATCTCCAACACTTAACAAATATTTCTTAAAATAAAAGGAATTAATTCTAATGTGCTCTTCTGAAAATAACTTTGAAATTGTCTTTCCTGACATGATATCAAGGAATCCACATGCATCCTCATTAATAAATGTGAAATATAATCAGAATGGTTATAGCAAAGCTAATTTCTGTTGGGGACTATAACACCAGACTAGAAAAAAGTGTTCAGTTATGTCAACCATAAAAAATGCCACAGACAGAATGGCAATTAAAAATATTGTGTCATGTTCAAAAGAGCTTCATTTAGTTGTAGAACAAAACGGAGGATAAGGTTAAAGCGTGCTTCATTTTGTGGGATGAACATCAACCCTCCTCTTGTAAACACTTCATAGTTTAGAAATGAGATATTGATTTATGCTTAATCAAGGATTGATGATCATTTTAATTAAAATCCATTCATTAATGTAATTAATTGGGAATTTTTATGGTCTACTAAAAATTCCCAAATTTCAAATCCTGGGCTGCCAAAATTTAATGGAAATGAATATTTTGTTTGCTGGCCTACAACTTGAGGATTCCTTCAGTACTTTGGGGTCCTAGAGTAGGTAGCTACTCTACCTAACAATATGATCAAAGACTCCATGATGGGTTTTGATTCTTCCCTCTGAGCATGTGTTTTTCACTCTAGCATCAATTTCTGTATTACAATTATAGGTAATCAGAGGTCCCATATGTGGTATTATATAAATCAAAATAGATAATCAACTACACCCTATCATCTACTTGCAATAATACTTTTAGAAATTTTATATATTTACCAGATTAAAGCAGATTATTTGAGATCATTACTAAGAATAATTTTTTCATCAAAGCTGTTTTCTGAAATTTCTGATGAAAATAAATTATTGATACCTTTAGGAAAGCTAATTAATGTTATATTCTTTTTGCTTTATTGTTTTCTGTATGTCTTGAGGAAGAGGATTTTAAATCTTTTATTAGCTCAGTAAAGATTATTTATAACTGGTTCTGTACACATCTTTCAAATCTGCACATATGTTCTCAACTATATGGGTAGACTGATATCATCCTTGTTGCTTTCCAAATCCTTCTCTCTCTTCCTGAAAAACTTGCTTCTTTTGAATAATGTGAGCTCTCCCGGAACAAATGACACTTACACCATCCTCTCCTCCTCCTATTTGTGGATATATGTAGGCTCCTTGGAGACTTACTCTCCTTGAATGAGTCAATTGTCCCTGACTCACAGCCTTCCATTTTTCCTAATTCTAAACCATCCTTAGGAATTTTACACTAAATAAAATATACATGACCAGTCCTCCAAGATCCTGGCCTCCGCTTGACCTCACTATTGCTTTCCACTCTCTGATTACTCTATCCAATAACTGTGTCATTCATTTTCTCTCATCCTTTAGCACACACCAACCCACGTAATTCTGCTAAGCCATTTGTTTTCACTCTCTTTTGAACACTATTCATCATCCTTCCTGGGCTTAGCACCCTTTCAGAATTGACACATTGCTCATCATGAGACTCACTCTTCAGCCAATGCTTTCAAACTTTTTGTGAATATTTCTCATTCTATTTCCATTTTACCACATTGGAAAAAAATAATACTCTGGATTATCGTATGTAACAAATGTTTCTCTATTCTGGATATGTGCATTTGAATATTGGTTAGGACAACCCACACAAGTGATGAGATATTTTTTCTCCTTAATTTGAGCATAAATTCCCTTAGTTTTCCATATGGGCTAAAATTTCAAGTATTTGGCATGAGATTTTTATACATGTTCTTCTGCCCTCTTTTCCTCCATTCTCTATATATGCATCTCAGGAGACATGGTCTTTCTAAGAAAGAAGAGCTTGGTTGTGACCTTCTTTATTTTCCCACAATCAAGCCTAGTGTTTTTGTTTCCTGTTGCTGCTTCAACACAGTACCAAAAGTTCAGTTGCTTAAAACAAGGCATCATCCCTTGTGTTGTTGTTGTTGTTGTTGTTGTTAGGTGCTGTCCAGTCCATGTCTGACTCATAGCAGCCCTATGTACAACAGGCAAAACACTATTGTCAATGCTTCTCTGCTGTTCATAGGGTTTTCAATGGGGGAATGATTTTTGGGAGTGGGTTGCTGGGTCCTTCTACAGTATTTGGTGTTCTCAGGCAGTCTCCCTTCCAAGTACTGAGCAGGCCTGATCCTGCTTACCTTTCAGGATCTGTCAGGATCCACGACATTAGAATTCCCAAAGCAGATATTAGTGGACTAAAAAATCAGCAATTTTTTTTTTCCTGAGGAACCGAAGAACTTTTTGTAGGCCTGCTTTGTCTTCTTGAGCTTCTATAAGCTGCCAGCATTCCTTTATTCATGGACTATTCCAACAATGGTGTCACTCTCACCTCTGCTTCCATCTTCACATTTCCTTCTACTGCTCTGATCCTCTGGCCTCAATCCTTTGGTCACACTTGGGTCCACTTGAATAATCTCCCCATCTCTGTATTCCTAATCAAATGCGTATAAAGCAATATATTAAGAGATTTGTGGGATTGTGGTTAGGTGCCCTGGAGTTGGATCTGATCCTATGTACAGCAGCATGAAACTCTCCCCAACACAGGGCCATGCACAGGATCTTTATATGCTGGAGCTCAATGTTGCAGCCACTATGTTTCTCCTCATTTTGAGTAGTGTCACATCAGCAAATGAAGGTCCCAGGGGCTTTACTCCATTCTTGTCATTAAGATTGATTCTATTTTGAGGAGGCAACTCTTCCTCAGTCATTTCTTGAATGCCTTCCAGCCTGAGGGGCCCATTTTCTGGCACTATGCATGATAGTGGTTCTCTGGTATTCATAGGGTTTTCAATGGCTAATTGTTTTGCTAGTGGATGCCAAGTCTTTCTCTGTAGTCTGTCTTATTATGGAAGCTTAGGTGAAACCTGTCCTCCATGGGTGGCCCTGATGGCATCTGAAATACTGGTGGCATGGTTTTCAGCATCACAGCAACACACAAGCCCTGACAGCAGGACAAGCTGACAGACATAAGAGGTTGCATGATTAAATACTAGAAATTTGGGGGAGAGGAGATATTATCCAGCCTGGCATACCCATAGCACTTTCCACATGTTTTCCACTCCTTCATCCCTCTGATTGTAATAGAAAATATAAATGTTCCTTCACCTATTAGAAAACAGACGTTCTACTTCAGCTTTCTTCTTTGAGTTTCATTTCTTGCAGATTTGAGAAGCACATTGCTCCTTAATTTAATCTCATTTTCCCTGTGACTATAATCACCACTTCATAAAAAATAGTTTATCATTCACCATATTGACTATTAAAAATAATTTTCTGTGAGAAAAAGCTATCAGCATAAACAAAACTCTCTTGTCCACATAACACACCATAGTTATTTTTCATACCATCTACTCTCCTTTCCAATGGCTGTCTGTACACACTATTTGTTTTCTTTATTTCCCATTCATTATTTAATTTACTTCAAATCCCCAACTCTTTTTTTTTTCTCTTTGTACTAGGGAGCTGAACCCATGGCCTCAGCAATGCTTTGGAAGCTCCCTACAACTAGGATGCACCCTCAGCCCATTTTATACTCTTATTTTGAGACACTGTCTTCCTAAATTACTCAGACTACCTCTGGCCTCAAACTCACAATCCTCCTTCCTCCACCTCCTGAGTTGTTAGGATTACCAGCATGCACTGACTCCACTTTTCTACTGATACTGTTCATGTTATAATCAAGAAAGCTCATCTATGTCATTGTAATTGTACGTATAGATATAGATACATTTTTTTTTTGCAGTACTGAAGCTGGACTCCAGTGTCTTACACATACGAGGCAAGTGTTCCACCACTGAGTTTCACTTTGACCCTTTTTTCATTTTCTTATTCTGTTATTTTTGAGAAAGAGTCTCATTAAGTTGTACAGGCTGCCTCTGGCTTCAAAATTGTGATCCCCCTACTGCAGCCTCCTGAGCCACTGGGATTACAGGTATGTACCACAAGTCCAGCTATTTCATAATATTAAGCTAAAATAAACTAAATTCTGTCACTTTACTGAGCCAATTAGAAGGAAACAACTTACTTTGATTTTTAGTAGCACTTCCAATTTGGTGGCACTTGAACTTTCTGTCCACAGCACCTTAATATCCCTTTTAACCTTCCTTGTTTTTCTGCTTGATCCTAAATGTCAGCATTCTCCAGTGTTTGTCATTGACTCTCTCCTGTATCCCTACCACTTCTGAAGCAGTAGAAATAGATCCAGGGCTATGGGCTTTCCAGTTATAATGTCCATCTTTATCACCAGGATATTTGTATTTTAGTCCTGTGTATTTCAATATTAAAGTTTTACTTAACTTTTTTATTCACCTCACATCAGTGTTCAAAGCAATAGAAACTTGGAGACTATTTTCAACAGACTTACAATGTTTTCAACATCTCCACTTCTATTATTTTCATCCCTGAAACATAACTTGTCTCCAGGAAAGTTAATTAGCCTCTCATCTGTTTTCCTTTCTACTCTCAACCCTGCCTCTTTCTCCACTAATCACGTCTACCAATAACTAGCATTTTAACAATTATGTATGACATGCTCCTTCTTTTATCAAAGCTAAACAATGTCTTCCTGTATTAAGCCAAACTTCAAGACCTACTATGGTCTATAAAACTGGATCACACATTATCTAGTACCTCATGGATTCTGTTCCTATACCTATCACCATCAGAAGTCTTATGGTATCTTATGGGTGTCTTGGCCTCCTAGATTTTTCTTAAACACACAAGTCTCATACTTGCTATTTTTACCTGTCTAGAATGTGTTTCTCTCAGTTCTTATGCTTTTAATATTGGTTTCCTCTCAGAAATTCATTTTGTAATTTAGTTACCAATATGATACTATTTGAGATGAGGTCTTTCAGAAGTAAGTCATGAGCGATCCTCCTTTGTAGATAGTATTAATATCCTTACAGAATTCACCATATTAAGCTCTTGCTTCCTCTCACCTGCCCTCATATAAGGACAGAATGTTCAAAGTGCCATCGTGGAGGCAGGGAAAATACCCTGCCAAGACATCGGAGTTGACTGTGCCTTGATCTTGAACTTCCCAGCCTCCAAAATTATGAGAAATAAATTTCTGTTCTTTATTGATTATCCTGGGTCAGGTATTTTGTTATGGCAATACAAATGGAATAATAAGCCCAAGTATATATAAGCTGTTTCCTTAAGTCCTTATTCCCTTTTTATTCTTTTCTTCTATTTATCACCATTTGATGTATTAACTCTCAATTTCTTTTATAAATCATACTGTAGAATGTATGATCAGTGATGGTAGGACTCTGTATCCTCATTGTCCCAGCTTAACATATTTGTTGAATATATTCACATTTCAAATCCTTGGTCCTTACTAGTTATATAACTATTAACATGTTACTTAATGTATAGAGACTAAGTGATCTTGCTTCTGAAATTCAAATAACACTAGAGGCTTTTAAAAAGGATTATGAAAGATAAACCATCTAAATCATTTAGCTCACTTAATAAATATTACATTGCATTACTTTATCTCATCTTTCTAGTCTACTCAAATCATGCTTAATATTGTCCTTATCTATAATTTATAGAAAGAGAAATATTCTTTTTCATGTGCAATTCTTTCAAAATCAGTGCTCACTGATCAATCAATTTAATTTCAGGGAAGTTGGAATGACCACTGAGAATAATGTATGTCCTTAAAACTTACATAATTCACCCTTCTTTTGTCACTCCTCTTTGTCACACATATAAACCCTATGAAACTTAGAATATGACTAGGTAAGTTTGTATTTTATTTTTTGGAATTACATGAAAGCATAAAGCAACTAGATACTTCCATTTTTTACCTTCAAAGCTTAAATTATTTTTCTGGAAATGACCTGTCACACGAAAATCTCAGACGTCTGGCATTTGCTTTGTCTTTTTAAAAGACGGCTTGAAAATGAAAGATGAGCAACAACTAAGATAACTCTCCTTTATAATGTGCAGATTGTGCAGTCATGTATCTGAGCTGATAGAATGCTCAATGACAACTAATTCATGGTAATATTATGCAGTGTAAAGATTGCTTATGCCACAAATTTCTAAAAAGGAAAATATATACTCCAATTAAATTTTTCACAATATCACTTCTCTCTAAAGTATACTGCTTCTGTCCCAGGACTTCCTTCCTTGTAGAATCCTCCACATCTGTGTCTCTGTGGTTAAGGAAAATAAAACTATGAAGACTTATTCATGAAATAAAGACCAAGATGTTTTGCTGTGGAAAAGAATGCTAATTTGACACCAGGTGTTTTATTTCTTCTTCTTCCCTTCCACGTCCTCACAGATGTTTTCTGGCTCATTTCTAGATAGTTGACATGGAGTTCGTGACAGCTCATTATGAGTTATTCATTTTTAGTTTATAAATGAAATGGAAACCTTGGCAGGTAGAATAATAAAAGTCTAAGCATCTTCTTGCTCTAGGCCCCCAAATCTGTGAATGTGTCAGCAGTCATGGTGAAAGGTTTTGTGGATGTGATTAACAACTGAAATCTGAAATCTGGAGAATGACTGAACAGGCCCAATGGAAACACAAGGGTCTTTATAAAAAGGAGATGGAAAGATAAGAGTTAAAGGTATGGCGATAAAAGTAGAAGTGACAGAAGGAGAGAGACATAGACCCTGAGATAGTAAAAAATATGATGGTGCTGAATTTGAAGATGGAGGAAGAACTCATGAGCCAAGCCATGCAGGAGACCCTGGAAAGCTAGAAAAGCCATGAACTTGGGCTCTTCCCTGGAGTTTCCAGATCACAGTTGACAGCACAGTTGGTTAGTTGGTTTTAGGACTTCTGATGTCCAGAAGAGTAAAAAAAGAGTAAATAAATTTGTGTTAAGTCACTAAAAGTTTATTAGTTTACAAAGGCAAGATAATATAAAGGGCATGGGTAGATTAAATATGAAATAAGTTATAATATGTAAGTATGTTAGGAAATGATGTCATTTTAACCATACTTACTGATTGTGGCTGCAGCCATACCACTGTGGCATCTAATCCTGTCAGATCTCAGAAGCTAAGAAGGGTCGGGCCTGATTAGTACTTGGATGGGGGACAGCCTGGGCACAACAGATACTGTAGACTTGGGAGAAGGACCTGGCAACTCACTCCCAAAAATCAATCCACCATTGAAAACCCTTTGAATGGCAGAGAAACACCAACAATTGTGTTTTACCTGTTGTAAGTTGGGTATGTATGAGTCAGACAGCAACTCCATGATACTTCACAACCACAGCAACTGATTGTAGGAAGTAAATGAACTTATTTTTATAGAAAATCTTTATGGAAATATTTATAGAAAATATTCCAATTCATGTACTGAAAACAAATGCCCAATGTGATGTATTTGGAGATAAGACTTTTAGGAGATGTTTAGTTCATCAGAGCAGAACCCTTGAATGTGAGATTAGTTCCTTTTTAAAAGAGACCCCAGACAGGTCCCATAATGTTCCGGTATGAGAAGACAGGTTCAGAAGAAAACAATCTATGAACTAAGAAGCAGACCCTGGTCTGATGTTAGTCTTCTAACATTATGACCTTGGGCTTCCTTGCCTCCGCATCTATGAGAAATAAATATGTAAGTTCCTTAGGCTATGATATTCTATCACAGCACCCCAAAAACACTAAGATGTTCATAGTTGTTTTAACTTATTTTTATCATTAGTATTATAAGTAGTAACTAGAATGGAAATTGAAAGATGAAGTGGAAATAGATTAGAAATGTACTACTTCATGGTATGATTTCAAGGAAAAGAATGGAAAAATATATTATGATGGGAGTTAATGAAGCAGGATATGGGCAGCTAACAAGGCATAATTTTTGCTTTTCCAGGAAATGTTTACAAAGTTTTCTTTTGCTGTGAGAGAGCTCAGTACAGTAAATATACCTCACTCATAAAAAAAATTATTTTTAAGTAAAACTCTCAAGTCAGAGGAAAAATGTAATATGTGATTCAAAATATCCTAAGCATACTTCCTTTTTGATATGGAATATCTAACTGTATTTTAAAGAAGATCATTTTCATTTGTCTATCTAGAATAAAGGAAGAGATCATATTTGTGGCATTGTCACTTATTAATAAGCAGGAGATTTCAAAACAAAGTTTTACAGATGTTTTCTAGAAACAAGCTAAGCAATTTTAATTTATTTGCATAATTCTCTAATACATCAATTCTATGAAGCTGACTTCTGATAGTTGAGCACATGATCATTTGTTTTCAATGAAGTTCTGCTGTTCTGAAAACTTTTGCCATCAGGAACTTTGGGTAGGTTTGGCTCCAGCTCTTGTGCCTTAGGGTGATAGACGGTGGGTGACCATCCAACTGCATCAGCAACATCTGGATCTCCACTGAGGAAGAATAGCAGGTAGGTCCAGCAGAAACAATGCCAGATGTCCTGTAATTACTGCACTTGCAAAAGAAGTTGATTTCATGTATTTCATCACTTTTCACACTTTTTAAACATATGATCAAATATTTGGTGGTTCATTTAGGTTTTGGGGCAGTATGAAAATTCTCTGTGAATTCACTGGTATAGTGAAAATGAAAAAAAAAAGGACTTTCCTGTCAGTGTCTAAGTTTGAAAAGGAAATCTAGCAAATAAATGACAAATTGTTAGGTATGGTTTAAATCCAGAACAATCCAGAACTGCTGCACAGAAGGACAGATGATATATTCTGCCATGTTATTTTGTCTTAAATCAATCATTGTTAATGCCTAAGAACAGAGCAAGAGATTAATTTTTATGAAAAAGGACAGAAAAGATGATCAAAATTACTTCATTTCCAACTATTCAACAATACTAGACACAAACACATAAAAATAAATTAGCTTAAGTTCCAAAATATTTGTAGAGTTTGAGAGCTGAAAATACTAAAATATACAAAGTAAAGGTTAACATGGAGGCAGACATAGCCCATGGTCTGCCCAATATGAGTTTAAAACTCTTCTTCCTCCCTAAGTTTGTTTATGGCAAACAAATGACCTCCTTCAGTGAATAAAATTCCAGGGTCAGTTTCCACAGAAACTTTAGGTAAAACTTTCACTTCTTACTAGAGTGCTAGGTAGAGACTTTTATCTTGCTGCCTCTACTATTTCATACTATCTGATTCACATATTGGATCCTAAGTATTCTGATAGCTCTTCGTTAATCATGAGGTGATAAAAGAACAGAAGACTGTAAAGGAGAGACAAGAGGTGCTGTAAGGTTTTGTTGAAGAGGCAAACTGATGCCAGGATTCTGCTCCCTCTAACCTTCCTGGTAAATAGGATAATAAATCTCAGTATAGTTTAAGCCTGTACTAATTAGTTTCTCTGTTACTTGCAGCTGATAGCTCTTCTAACTGATAAGCAAGATAAACTATCTTGTACTCAAAGAGGCTAATTTTTCCAGTTAATAAAATTAGTGAGGATTATGCAAATTAGTGAAATAACCAGATAAAAACTGTGTATGTATTAAAGTCAGGATATGAAAAGCATTTGGAAAAAAAATCATCAAGTAAAGGTATAAAATTAACTTGCTACCTTAGATGAGGCTTTTTTTGAAAACATGCTGTTGTAGTCACATGAATGAATAGGATATTTATGTTATGTATTTTTCATAATTAGTTTCTTATCTTCCTTGAACATATGGGTGAGGAAATAAATCTTAAGATAGAAAAGTAAATAATTTTTCAGAAAAATAGAAGAAAGTTGAAAATATAGACATCATAGGATATGAAGAAGCAATATGATATAAAATCTACTGAATAAAGAAAATGTGATAAAATGCAAAAATAAAATTATGGAATATTTTAAAGAACACACAAAATTAATACTATATTGATAAAGGTGCATTACAATAGCAAAAGTTTTATTTAGAAGTGAATATTTTACCAAAAGTAATACTGATGTAGATAAAATTATAGATATAAATGTAAATAAAATAGATACAAATAAAATTTTGAAAATATATTTAGAATATTTCTGGATGATATGAGTTAAATCACACACATATTTGTATCTTTCTTTGTTTACATATGCCTAAATTCAGTAACATGTCTATTCTCTGCCTTCCAGCTTTTAGCGTTTATTTGTAATGAGCTATGTTGTTGTTGTTCTTAGGTGCAGTGGAGTCTGTTCTGACACATACTGACCCAACATAAAACAGAACGAATAATCCCCACCACTGTGTCATGCTAGGCACAATGTCAGTGCTTCTCTGCTATTAAAAGGGTTTTTAATGGCTGATTGTTTCAGCATTGTTTCAGGAGTGGGCTGTCAGATCCTTCTCCCATTTTTGTGGTGCTAGGGATCAAACCTAGGGCTTTAAAGAATGCAGAATAGCACTCTACTAGCTGAGATACAAATTATATATAATTTTATATATAAACATTTTATATACAATTATTTTATATAATTGTACATAAATTTATACATACATTTATACACATGTTATATATAGTTTTTATAATACATGATGTATATTGTTGTTGAGCCTCCACACCTCTGTCAGTTTGCCGCACTGTGGGGGCTTGTGTGTTGCAATGAGGCTGAGAGCTCTGCCACTGTAACCTCGGACATGAGCAAGGTTACCTATGGTGGACAGGTTTTCAGCTGAGCTTCCAGACGAAGACAGACTAGGGAGTAGGACCTGGTGAGCCATTCCTGAAACAACTAGCCATTGAAAACCCTATGGATAGCAAAGAGACATTGTCAGATATAGTGCCGGAAAATGAGACCCCCAGGTTGGAAGGCACTCAAAAGAATACTGGGGAAGAGTTGCCTCCTTCAAGTAGAGTCTACTGTGATAACGGAAATGGAGTAAAGCCCCAGGGTGCTCAACTTGCTGATGTGGCACGACTCAAAATGAGGAGAAACAACTGTAAACATCTAATAATAATTGGAACATGGAATGTACGTAGTATGAATCTAGGAAAATTAGAAATTGTTAAAAGAGAAATGGAGTGCATAAACATTGACATTCTAGGCATCAGTGAGCTAAAATGGACCGGCATAGGGCATTTTGAGTCAGACAATCATATGGTCTACTATGCTGGGAATGATAAACTAAAGAGAAATGGGGTTGCATTCATCATCAAAAAAGACATTTCAAGATCTGTCATGAAATACAATGTTGTCAGTGATAGAATAGTATCCATATGCCTACAGGGAAGGCCAGTTAATATGACTATTATTCAAATTTATGTACCCACTGCTAATGCCACAAATGAAGAAAGGGAAGACTTTTATCAGCTTCTGCAATCTGAAATAGATCAAACATGCAATCAAGACATATTGATTATCACTGGTGACTGGAATGCAAAGGTTGGAAACAAAGAAGAAGGCTCAGTAGTTGGAAAATATGGTCTTGGTAACAGAAACGAAGCTGGGGATCGCATGATAGAATTTTGTAAGACCAATGACCTTTTCATTGCAAATACATTTTTTCAACATCATAAATGGAGACTATACGCATGGATTTCAACAGATGGAACACACAGGAATCAAACTGACTACATATGTGGAAAGACACGATGGAAAAGCTCTGTACAAAATGTCAGAACGAGACCAGGTGCTGACTGTGGATCAGACCATCAACTTCTCATATGCAAGTTCAAACTGAAGCTGAAGAAAATTAGAACAAGTAAACAAGAGCCATGGTATGACCTTGAGTATATCCCACCTGAGTTCAGAGACCACCTCAAATATAGGTTTAATGCATTAGACACAAATGACAGGAGAGCAGAAGAGTTGTGGCATGACATGAAAGATATCATTCAAGGAGGAAGCAAAAAGTTCTTAAAAAGACAAGAAAAAAAGAAAAGACCAAATTACATGTCAAAAGAGACACTGGAACTTGCCCTCGAACTACCAGCAGCTAAAGCTAAAGGATGACATGATGAATTTAAGGAACTCAACAGAAGATTTCAGAGTGCAACTCGAGAAGACAAAAACAAATATTATAATAACATGTGCAAGGAGCTGGAGGGAGAAAATCAAAAGGGCAGAAAGCGCTCTGTGTTTCTCAAGCTTAAGGAAGTGAAGAAAAAATTCAAGCCTCGAGTGGCAGTAGTGAAAGATTCTACAGGGAAAATATTAAATGATGCAGGAAACATCAAGAGAAGATGGGAAGAATACAGAGAGTCATTATACAAGATAGAATTGGTTGATGACCAACCATTCCATGAGGTTGCATATGAAGAGGAACCAATGGTGTTGAAGGATGAAGTGGAAGCTGCCTTGAAAGAACTGGCAAAACACAAGGCTCCAGGAATTGATGGGATACCAATAGAGATGTTTCAACAAACAGATGCAGCACTGGAGTTGTTAACATGTTCATGCCAACAGATTTGGAAAATAGCTACTTGGCCAACTGACTGGAAGAGATCCATATTTGTGCCTATTCCCAAAAAAGGGGATCCAACTGAATGTGCAAACTATCGGACAATATCATTAATATCACACACCAGCAAAATTCTACTAAAGATCATTTAGAAGCGACTGCAGCAGTATATAGACAGGGAATTACCAGAAAATCAAGCGGGATTCAGAAGAGGGCGGGGAACCAGGGACATCATTGCTGATGTCAGGTGGATATTAGCTGAAAGCAGAGAATATCAGGAAGATGTCTATTTGTGTTTTATTGACTATGCAAAATCATTTGCTTGTGTGGATCATAACAAATTATGGATAATGCTTTGGAAAATGGGAATACCAGAACACCTAATTGTGCTCATGAGAAATCTGTACATGAACCAGGAGGCAGTTGTTCAAATAGAACAAGGAAACACTGAGCGGTTTAAAGTTGAGAAAGGTGTGCGTCAGGGCTGTATAATTTCACCCTATCTCTTCAATTTATACGCTGAGCAAATAATCCGAGAAGCTGGACTTTATGAGGAAGAACGCGGCATCAAGATTGGAGAAGACTCATTAACAACCTGCGTTATGCAGATGACACCACTTTGCTTGCTGAAAATGATGAGGATTTAAAACATTTACTGATGAAGATCAAAGATCATAGCCTTCAATATGGGTTAAGACTAAACATCAACAAAACAAAAGTCCTTACGACTGGGTCAGCACGCAACTTCACAATAAATGGAGAAAAGATTGAGTTTGTCCAAGATTTTGCTTTGCTTGGCTCTATAATCAACACCCGTGGAAGCAGCAGTCAAGAAATCCAAAGACGCATTGCTCTAGGAAAAGCTGTGGGAAAAGATCTCTTCAGAGTATTGAAAAGCAAAGGTGTCACATTGAAGACGAAGGTGCGTCTCAAGCCATGGTATTTTCAGTGGCATATGGTTGTGAAAGCTGGACATTGAACAAGAGAGACAGAAAAAGAATTGATGCTTTTGAATTGTGGTGCTGGAGACATCTATTGAATACACCATGGACTGCCAAAAGAACCAACAGATCTGTCCTAGAGGAAGTACAACCAGAGTGCTCCTTGGAAGCAAAAATGGCCAGACTGCATCTTACATATTTCAGACATGTAGTCAGGAGAGAACAATCCCTGGAGAAGGACATCATGTTTGGAAGAGTGGCAGGTCAACGCAAAAGAGTAAAACCCTCCACCAGATGGATTGACACAGTGTCTGCAACAATGGGCTTAAACATAAATAAGATCGTTTGCCTGGCACAGATTTGGCAAGTGTTTCGATGTGCCGTACATAGGGTCGCTATGAGTCGGACTCAACTCTACGGCACCTAACAACAACAACAACAACAATTGTTGTTGCTGTTGTTGCTGTTAGATGCTGTCAACTCAAGCCTGACTCACTGCAACCCTCATAAAATTTTCAATGGTAGAATGTTTCGGGATTGTTACATGTATTTTCCCATTTTTGTGGTTCTGGGGATCGAACCTAGGGCCTCAGAAAACATATACATTTTATATATTTTTAATAATATATATATACATATATGTATATACATATATACATGTATATGTATGTATATATGTTTATGAATATATGTATATGCATATATATGTATATATGCATATGCATATATGTATATACATATATGTATGTGGCTGGGCTGGGATTTAGCTCAGTTGGTAGAGCACTGCGTTGCAGTCTCTGAGGTCCCGAG
>VMDO01012858.1:23786-44690 GCA_007922755.1 Pedetes capensis
ATATATACATATATATATGTAATATATATATATATATATATATATATATATATATATATATCTCACAGTCTACAATTTCCTCTAGGTAAAAAAACAGAAATATTAAAATTTCCTTATTTTTGAGTATACCATGAAATCAGTCTTCATTGATTGTTGTTCCTAGAGATAAACTCAAATATTTATTTAGAAGCACTTGTTTATACAAGATAATTCAATAGATTTCATATCAGTAATTCTGTATCTAATGATATATGCAATTATCAAAATACACCTTTGTAGTATATGTCATAATTCATTGATATTTCATCATGAATTCTTTAGCAATGACTTAATTATTGTTTTTATCCTGTTGTTTTTATGTACCATCGATTTGGGTCAGACTCATAGCAACCCTATGTACAACATAACAAAACATTACCCAACACTGACAGTGCTTCTCTGCTGTTCATAGGCTTTCCAATGACTGATTATTCTGGGAGTGGACTGCCAGTCCTTCTCCCTAGTCTGTCTTACTCTGGGAGCTTAGCTGAAACCTGTCTACCATGGGTGGTACTGGGGGTAACTGAAACACCAGTAAAATAGCTTTCAGCATCACAGCAACATGCAAGCCTTCACTGAAGGACAAGCTAACAGGCAAGAAGGGGATTCATATCCTACTTGGTAGAAAAAGTTTTTAAGAATATATTAAGTATATGGAATATATTCCTACTGTGCTGTTGTTAGATGCCATCAAGTCGGTTCTGACTCATAGTGACCCTATGTACATGTACAGCAAAATGTCAGTGCTTCTTTGCTATTCATAAGGTTTTTGATGGATGATTGTTTTGGGAGTGGACTGCCAGGTCCTTCTGCCATTTTTTAGGTGCTGGAGATCCAACCCAGGGCCTCAGAGAGCACAGAGCAGGTACTCTACCAATTGATCTAAACCCTAGCCCATTTCAACAATGGACACTGTTTATTTCCCTTTTTTGTTTATTCTCATTTCATCTACCACTTTCAAAATGTGTATCTTCTGGTCCAGGGCCGAAATGTGAAGTTCTTTCTTCCTTCTACATATTTTTTGTGCAGAGTATTTGTAGTCCAATTACTAGGACCTTCATTGAGATATTTTTCATGGGCTATCATTCAATATTACCTTCTTCCCTTTATTGTTCCCTTGCACTAAACAAAGTTATTCATTTCTACTTCTTGGTGTCTTTGTTCTTTATTTTTTTGCTAGAAAAACAATTAACAAAATGAATTTTAAACCAGGCGTAGTGGCGCATACCTGTAATCCCAGCAACCGGGGGTGGGGGGGATGCGGAGGCAGGAGGATTACAAGTTCAAGACCAGAGGTAGTAATTTATTGAGACCCTGTCTCAAAAAAGTAAAAGAATGGGCTGAGGGTGCAGCTCAGTGGTCCAGCACTTGCAAAGCATGCAAGCACGAGGCCCTGGGTTCAACCCCCAGTACCTCAAAACAAAGAAAAAAATGAATTTTAAAATCTTGTAACTATTTTGTTGAACATATTGCAATTATGTTTTTAGATGATCCTGGAGAAAAGTGCACGCACTTAAACAGTGGAAGGAGTTTCAGGAAATTATAGCAAACCAAATCCATAGTATTTCTTAAAGGTACAACATGCATACTAAATAACAGATTTCCTAAAAACCGCAAACAGAGAAATAAGAAGCAAAAATATTACCCGAACAATTCCCCAACTGAATCATGGTTGTTGACTGCATATTCACCTGTATTTACTGATACACTTATAATTTGCAATTTTTGAAATATTCATTGGTATCCCAGTAGTAATGAAACCAAACCATTTTGTAGTTTTACCAAAAATTGGGTATTATTTTCAGTGTCCGACATGTATTATCTGATCAACTCGTCAGAAGCACCTACAGATACCTGTACTTTCAAAGTGAGAAACCTGAGGTATATACAATGTAAGTAACTAAGAATATGTTTAAGTATACTCAATGTAGTTTCAAAGGTCATGCAGTCACCCTACATACATATGTAGGTAACAGAGCATTGTCATAAGGTTAGGAAAAATGCTATATTCAAAAAATTTCAACAGTTGGGCAAAGTAAGACAGGGAAATGACTTTGTCAACCTCCAAGAAAATCTATAAGAACACTGATGTGTGGTCGATGCTACTAAAAATTGTCAAATAAATTATGAGAGATGAACATAAAAAGGCTACAAATTGCAACAAAAAATTCAATTTTATTTGCTAACTTTGGACAATGGGAGGGAGTATGAGTGGGAAGAAGGAGGGCTTGTGTAGATACATCATTACTCAATTTACTTTAGGTTGGAGTATTTTGGAAATATTATTTGTCATTGGGCATATGAGACAATATTTTTAACTAATGGCTTATTTCTTGTATTCAGTGTGTAGTATTATCCACTTTATTTTATAGCGAAGTTTCTAGCTAACTATAGATGGACACTAATATTGCTCTTTCTCTCTTCTCATTATATATCATGAGTTCAATGCACTGATGAATCAGGCTGATTGCTACCAGGTCCTTTGAGCTTGTGTAACAATGGGCATATTTAATTGAGAGCACAGAAAGAGCATTAAAATTGAATACAAGAACTATTCCCCAGTGGATGAGTTTATGTTCTTGTATAAAAGCCAGTAAATGCCAAAATCCCCTCTCTTGGATCAGGAAAGGGCGCACAATTATTTTTTTTCTCATTTTCCTGCTTTTTGCAGTATGAAAAGACACTGGAGACAGTTTTTTATAACACCCAGAGCCAAATGATCTGAGTGTAACTGTGCAGGATGGAAACATTCAAAGATTATAGAGGAGAGAGAAGTTGACAAATCATGGCATAAGTTACAGAGAATCAGTCCAGAGAGGATCAATTCAAGATTTTGCATTTAAAGTATGGTAGTAACAATGTTTAATTCCTAAAGACTAGTATCTATGGTACATTAATACATAAAATGCAAGCACACATGCACAAAGGAACTTATTTCGCCATAATACTGAGTTGCTCCCTAATTCTGGATGCATTGTTGATCACATTTGCTTCATCAAGACTGCAATGATTTGAGTGCATTCTGCTCTCTCTCAAGCTGCTATTACCAGTGCAAATATTTAGGGGTATAAGAACTTCTCTAAATTACACCTAACACTATTTTACTGTAATAAAATAAAGCTTCCACTGTTGCCAGAAATATAATCTTAGAATCAGGGATTCAAACCTGCAAAAACTTGGGTTCAGGCATGAGTGCATGTTCAAAATGTTACAATTTAGAGAGTTTAGATTCAGTTGGATTCAGATTAAAATCTTATGTGAAGATAGCAGGGCTCAAATAGAACCAAATCAGAAATTGAACATGTTCTAGTTCAAGCATGTAAAAACAAATATTTTCTGAACCCAGTCCTGAATCCAAATCTGAATGTGAATCCAATAAAAAATTGTGTTTGAGTTCAACTTTTGCAGATTATCTTTTATCATTAGCTATACAAAGCATTTTAAAGTTTTAATTTGTCTATCTACACATAAGATTAAGATTTTAAACATCAAGTTGAACCCTCTGAATTATACCATACTGAACCTGAACCTGAATCCAATTTTTCACAGGTTTGAAGCCCTACTTAGAATATTGCTTTTATTTTCTGTCTTCACCCCAACTCTCTTTCTTTTCCCTGCAAGATTAGGAATTTGAATCCATGAATTCACTCTATATATGCAAGGTAAGTGCTCTATCACTAAGTTGCACCCATAACCAACACCCCCCCACTGTCCCCTTTTAAATTTTGAGACACAATTTCACTAATTTTCATAGGCTACCTTTGCCCTTGAACTCATGATCCTCTTGCCTCAGCCTCCCAAGGCACTGGGATTAGAAGTTCTATTTTTATTTCTTATTTGCTTGTTTTTTTGTGGGGAGGTTATTTTGTTTTGTGTTTGCTTGCAAATTTTAGTGACTTCCAGTTAAATTGATAATAGCTTTGAAACACAGATGCTGCAATATCCTAAAGATCCTATGAAATTCTGATCCTAGATATTATTTCCATCCTCTTTAACAACTAACTTGTTACCTAAAATCCTTTGAGCATGACATACATCTTCTCCAATTCATTCATTCCAATACATTCACTCATTCAATAAATACACACTTATAATGTGGATATTGACAAAACCCTGGATATTTTTTACTTTTTTAAAGAGAAAAAAGTTCTCCCATTTTAAAACTTATAATACTATAGGGAAAATCTAATGTAAATGTAGTAAATATGTAAATTATCCTATACATCATGGTGAACAAATAAAAGTAAATGAGGTCATGTCAGGGGTTCCAAAATTGTGTGTATTGGTAATCATATTTTTCTTTCAATATTTTGGATCCAGAGGTAATATTAAAGGACTTACCTCTTCCATAGCAAAGAGAAGCCACTTTCAATATCCTGCTTCTCTTCTGCAGCAGACACTGTGAATACTGTTTTCCCTTTGATGTCTATGTTTCCAAATTTGAATACCCTGCCTCCCTAAGGCTGCAGGTTTAGCATTTAAACTTGATTTTTATTAGTATCTCTCTAGGTTCTTTTATCATATTATAGTTTACCTTCCTTTGGGGAAAATTATTCATCCCTAGAGCTTCAGTGATCTTTATTGGGTATCTTTATTGGGATCTTTATTGGACGTCTACATTTGTGTATCTGTCAATGCCACTTCCCAGACTATTTGCCCATGCACAGTACCTAACTAGGTACCAGACATAGCCATTGTGATGGTTCAATGACATTTCATATTTCTAAAACTAAATTTCCATCATCCCTAAGAAACTAGTTTCCTCAAAAAATAAAAGTTCTAAAATATATGTTGTTCATTCTGAAGCATAAACTGAGCAAGTAGAAGCTATCCTTAGACAATCCCATTTATTACACCAAATGTAAACAATGTATTGACTACAAAAATCATCTATTTCTCTCCCTTTTTAATCACTGACATCTTTGTGCTCCTCATAGTGTTCTATTTGAATCTATCCTGGTCTTCTACAATCCATTATACACAGTATCTGTATTTATGTGTTAATTGTTATGTCTTTTTTCCCCAATGCTGGTATATTCCATTGTACCAGAAGCTCTCTAGAGCTGGGACTGTATTTCTTTTTGCTAACTCAACATCTAGTGATGTTCCTGGTACATAATAGGAAATCTCATATTTACTAAATGCATAAGCGAATGGATGAGACTGCCTGTGCTATTTTATGAAAACAATCTAAATTATTTAGAAAGTCTAACCTCACTGCAACTCTGGATTAATTAGGAAATAATTGTTTCTATAAAATTGAGATAATTGAATTCTCCAAGCAAAATTAAAAGAAAAAGAAAAATATATTTTAACCACAGTTTGTGTGCTTTGTTTGCAGTACTATGACTTGTAAATAATCTTTAAATATACTTAGTACAGGAAAAATTTGTAAGTTGCTCTTACAGATTTGTTATAACTTGACACCATTATTCTTTGAATAATATAAAAAAGAACTTTACTGACTTGCATTATTTACTGTAGCTTATTCTTTGTTTAGATTCATCTTAGTTTATTCCATATTACAGATGAGTCCTTTAGTGACAATATAATCAGTAGGACTTTTTATGTAAATAGAGGTTATGAAACATCAATAACTCTTAGTTATTTGTGATTTTTGATTTTAGATCTTTGTGATTTTAGATCTTTGTGATTTTTCTTCAGAGGATCTTCTGAAGTTGAAAGTCTCCAAAAGCAACGATAATAGCAATATATAGGCTCAGTAGAGAACAGCAGCACAAAATAAGCTGAGTTATATTATAGCAACCATCTTTTGAAGACAGATAGTCCCTCTGGGTCAGGCAGAAGTACATTGTTAATGTCAAGTGACCAGGAACAAAAAACAACTGACCCCGTGATTTCAGCAATCATTTATATTCCATTAAAATAGATATAAGTTTCTTATGTTGATGATTCCATTTCATTTCCAACTGATTTGTAATGAAAATATACTACTTACATGGACTATAACTTTTATAAGGGGGCACACTAAGCCTTATGTGCATTCTGCATTATCCATTTCTAAATGCTTTTACCAGCATTCCAAATGAGTAATTAAATCATTAATTAATAGTGAATAATTAATTCCAAATAATCTAAATTACTTTCATAAAAAAGAAGGGGCAGATTCATCCACTCCCTTATAATTGCCCATTATGGTTTCATGATTGTGAATAAAAATAAATTCTGGTATTGGATGGCCTGCTAAATCTGGAAACATGATTTATTCTATTTATCCAAAAATAAGCTACTTTTATTAAGACTATGAATCAACTGAGGTATTTTAACACATGACATTCTATATTTCAAAATATAATATTACTATTACAAATAAAGACCATAATCCAAGAAGTTGTTGTTGTTGTTAGGTGCCGTCGAGTCAGTATCCGACTCATAGCGACCCTTATAGGGTTTTCAATGGCTGTTTTGGGATTGCCTTGGGAGTGGATTGCCAGGTCCTTCTCCCATTTTTGCGGTGCTGGGAATCCAACTCGGGACCTCAGAGACTGCAGCGCAGCACTCTACCAACTGAGCTAAATCCCAGCGCCAATCCAAGAAGAGGAGAGAGGAAATCATCAAATCCCTTAGGAAATACAAGGATCTAATAATTATTTCATTTAGCTAATAACATGAGCTCTTTGTGTTCTTACACAAGAAGTAAGAATGCAAATAATTATGATTTTTGTAAGTCAGATACTCATATGGGGCAGCAATTTTGATGAATTTAAGAATATTTTTAAAATAGGCTGTGGTGCAGGCCTATAATTCCAATCACTTGGACTGGTGAGATAGGAGAATAGCAAGTTTAAGGATAGAAACAACCTATGTAATTGTCTCAAAATGAAAAATAATAAAGTGCCTTGGAGGGCAGCTCAGTGGCAGACCACTTGCCTCATATGCTTTAGCCCCTGTGTTCAAACTCCTAGTACTGCAAAAGACAAATTATGAGGGCTAAAATGTTAGTAATAATAGTAGTACATAATTACAGCATAGTTAGAAAAGAGAACATATTTATTAGCTTATGAGAAATGGGTCAGAAGTAATATTTTGAGTATAAGGAAAATAATATAGCATAGAAATTTCATAAAAACATATTTTAATGTACTCAAATTATTATTTTATGACAGTGTTCCATAATTTAATTCTAGTTTAGCACTGTCGATGATGCGCCATAGAAATTGACTTGAAATATGGATGGGCTTCTCGTATCAATATACTTCAATTTATACGTTAGCCATTAAAAATAAATAGTGTATCTTCATTGTAATAATATAATAAAATAATTTTATAGGAAATATCAATATATATTCATTTTTAAAAGAATTGGAGCATACTTGGTTTATCATTCTTTAATAATCATTTGAAAAGCAAATATAGTAAAAATTCAGTTAAGGAAATGGCTGCATTTTTCCTTGAGTAACAAAAACAACATATTGTTAAATTTTCTAGATAAAATGTTTTATAAAAATTCTTTATTAGGAGCCTTGCTATGGTCACAGAGTTTTCTTGAGATGATCTGAAAGTTTTTATTAAGTAAATGGGTTCATGTTCTACACATTGGGGCTAAGCTTTATCTCACTTTGTAGAGGGCTGCTCTGCACTCTCTGAGGCCCTAGGATTGAGCCCCAGCATCACAAAAATGGGAGAAGGACATGGCAATCCACTCCTGAAGCAATTCCAAAACATTCAGCCATTGACAATCCTACGAATAGCAGAGAAGCATTGACATAGGGCTGGGCAAGGCACAGTGTCAGGCAGTGTTTCTTTCTGTTGTACATAGGGTCGCTATGAGTCAGACTCCACTCAATGTCACCTAGCAACAACATTCTACACACTTACTTGATAATCTTGGTTTGAATATGCCTATGACTATTCAATAACACCTGCAGCTGTACCACTGTGGCATCTGATCCTGTCAGATTTCAGAAGATAAGCAGGGTCCTACCTGATTAGTACTTGGATTGGAGACTGCCTGGGAATACCAGGTGCTGAGGTTTGGGAAAAGGACCCAACAGCCCACTCCTAAAAATCGAAAACTGTATGAATAGCAGAGAAGCACTGACAATAGTATTTCTACTGTGGTACATAGGGTCTCTATGAGTTGGACACCGACTCCATGGCACATAACAACAAAAATGCAACATGAGCCTCACAAACAGATAATATAAATGTTTAACTGTTAGGCCCTGGTTTGCAATCAGAAAGTCTACCATCTGTTTATAGCCCATCAAGGGCTTCTCATTTCATTTACAATAAACTTCAAATATCGTAACATAGCCAAGGAGACTCAACACCATTGTGATAACTGGTTTTACATGTTAACTAGGCTAGAGAACCTAGTTATTTAAACACTAATATAGCTACGCCTACGGCTATACCACTGTGGTATCCGATCCCATAGGATCTTAGAGGCTAAGCAGGGTCAGAGCTGGTTAGCACTTGGATGGGAGACTGCCTGGGAACACCAGGTGCTATAAGCTTTGGGGAAGGACCTGACAACCCACTTCCCTCCTCCCCTAAAAAACAATCAGCCATTGAAAACCCTGTGAATAGCAGGGAAGCATTGTCAATAGTGTTTCACTTGTATGTAGGGTCGCTATGACACCGACTTGATTCCACCCTACAATATAGCTACTACCACAAAAGGTTTTTATAGGTGTGCTTAACATCTGAAATAAATTTTTATGTATATATTCAGCATTTGTTGTTGTTGTTAGGGGCTGTCAAGTTGGATCCTACTCATAGTGACCCTATGTACAACAGGAGACACTCTCTATCATTGTGCCATACCAGGCACTATGTCAGTGCTACTCTGCTATTTGTAGGGTTTTCAAAGGCTGATTGCTTTGGGAGTGGGCTGCCAGTTCCTTGTCCAAAGCCTATAGCACCTTGTATTCACATGTGGTTGCCCATCTGAGGACTAACCAGGTGAGACCCTGTTTAGCATCCAACATCTGATGAGATTGGACGCGAGGGTGGTATAGCTGTAGACATATACAACATACACATGTATATTTATACATATACTTTACATTCTCTCACTTGCTCTCTGTGTGTGTGTCTCTCTCTCTCTCTCTCTCTCTCTCTCTCTCTCTCTTTCTCTGTGTGTGTGTGTGTGTGTCTATCTTTCCCCCTTCTTGCTTACTCCTTCTCCCACCTGATTGTGTTTCTCCAAGGAGTCCTGACTGATGAAATGGTCTACTCCCACCCTACCTCTCCACTCTAATTCATCTAATTCATGCTTTCTCCCTTCTGGAGTCAACTCTAATCACACCCGAGTTGAGAACAATTTGAACACAGGTTCAATCAGGACTTGAGTCAGGATTGGCTGCTTTTTTCCCTCTGGTGTTTAGGTTCTTAATTTTGTCACCCTTACTATATTTTTCCATATATTTTATAATTCCATTTTTTTCCCTGAAAGCTTGTTAGACAAGAATCTTCTTCTTGCATGCAGGGCTTACTCAAGATGAAATGGAATTAAGAAGTTCAGATTTTTTCACTGCCTTTTCTATTAATAACTCCACTTATCATTCAATTTATATTTTAATGTTTTTGATTAAATTGCTGGGAAGATAAACTTAACTTAGATAATAGGAGCCAAAATATTTTAAAAGGAAATTACATTTTGAAGCAAAGTTCCTAAAGTGTTATCTATCATCTCACTTGACTCCCTTATACCCTGATGTATGTGTATATGTACCTCTTTTATGCATCACTATTTAAAAACATAGCAATGACCTAAATTAATGAAGAAATGTTTATACAATCTGGGTCTTAATTCTACTCATTCATTGTTTAATCTAGTTTACATTGTAAAGTAGAGGTGAAGTAGAAATTTCCAGATTTATGATAGCTATTTAGATTTCCATGTATTTTGGCTGAATGTTTGATCAAAGAGTTAAATGAAGTATACTTAGCCACTCAAAATTAATAGTTACACATATATGCAGTATTTCATTATTTTTATTTTTTGAGTGAAACAAAGTTTCAGACTTTATGAAGTACATGCTTTAGAATAAGTATGGGTGAGAGATAGAAAGAGAGGGAGAGAAGGAGAGAGAGAGAGAAGAGAGAGAGAGAGAGAATCCAAAACATGGATGTGTACTTCTCAAAAGAGTAAAAAGAAAAAGAACCCTGCAATATTTTTAAACTTATTTAATAATGTTTTGATCCTTTGATCTTTGTCCTTTCTGTTAATCTAAAAATATTTGATTTTTATTTCCAAGAGAAAGGGGAATGTCTTTAAACTACAGTGTTTTTCTATTTTTTATTTTTATTTTCAGTGGATTGCTTACTCAATAGGACTATTTTTTTCCGTTAGAACTAACAACGGTAAAAAGAAATCCTAAATGTTTATAACTGAGTCTTTTGGTTCTCTTCTGTTCCAATTTCCTTCTAATTGTAAATGATGCTGCTCTGGAAATAGTATGCTTACTCTTTAATAGCCTTCCTCCTCCTGCTGTTTATTCTTTAGCTAAAGTCATAATCCCACATTTCTGACATTGTAATCATCTCTACAGTTACTAATTGTTCTAAAATGCTACTTTAGGTGAAGGCATACAGCAGGGAGTCAGTGAGCTACCAAAAAATAAAGATGCTGTTTCCACTATTCAGATTTCTTTGTGTGAGGCAGGGGACAATGATCAAATGGTGATTACCTATAATTACTTCCAGTTATGTTGCTTTTAAAGTTTTTAAACAATAGGTCATTTTTCTTAACATAATTTCTTTTTGGTGTTAAAATTACAGTAGATATTTTAATCACTTTATCTGGCAACAGAGTGTAATTAAGCATTATGTATTTCTTTTGTATTGTAGAAAGAAACCTACATTTTCACTAGCCTTTAGGTACATAATCCCAATTACTTCCTAAAGATAATTACTTGGGATTATTTTTTGTTGGAAAATCTAGATGAAAGTAAATTATAAATTAAAGTCTGTGGAAATAACTTGAACTTTGAAATTAGAAAAATATTTGAAGAAAATCACATAAAACATTTGAGTCCTCTTTGGTTCAGCCACTGCATGCTATAATATGCATTTTATTTCATGTACACTTAATAAAATTGGATAGAAAAACAAATTTGACTCTATAAACATGAAGAGTGACATATATCTTTTAATAAAAACTTCCTCTAGAAGCCTCCATGGGATTTTAGTCAACACTCTTCTCAGAAAGGTTCTTAAATTTTTATCTAGATGTTCTTAGTTTCTTCCAAAGTCCCACCATTATGAAGCTTTTTATCATTTGTTCACCTCTTCTTTACTTTTGTATTTTCCATAAAAAAACGTGTTACCTGCTTCCTCAATTCATTTGGATTCCAGTATCACAATGATTGTCCAGATACGGGTCTAAGATCTCCCCTTGGTTCTGATCTACATGACACAAAGACAACTTGTTTTATTGTCCTATTTGCCTACAGTTCTATATCTTGGAAGTGTTATATTTTCTCAAATTTTCTGCCTTTCTTTCAAAACATTCATGGGGCATATCTGATGAATAGAAGTTTTGTTCTTCTTTTAAAAATATGGATAATAAATTGTACTTGTTGCATTATTAAAATGAAGAATATAGGATATCAATAAATACCCATTTAATTATTTGAATTATCAATATAGGAATAATTTCAACCCCAACCTTAATTTTATTTTTTATCTTAGTTCTGTCTTTTTAAAAAGTTATAATAAATTAATCTGCAAAGATAATTTCACAAAGTGCCAAGGCATGGTGCCTCACCTGTCAGCTCCTGAAATATAAGGAAATGTATTCTGATATAGTAATTGCTTTAATTTCCCAAAACTGAAATACTTGCCTATTCAATAAGGTGAGTTATGCAATATTTGTATTTAAATTTGTGGACTTCCAAAGAATTTAATTATTTTATATTACGCATTTAAGTTTTATACGTTGCATTTTCTTCTTTATTTGTGTGTACTATTTTAAATGTTCCTCTTGGTGACAGTTCTTTAATTCCATAGTTTGAGACACTCTGAGAACAAAGTGCTGCTGCGGAGGATTCCTTTAATTCATTCTTGGCTGCTGTATGCCATTAGAGATCCAAGATTGCTTTTCATTTTTAGCTTAGTAGAATTGAAAAGATTAACTACAAGAGGGTGAAAACATGTGACCTTGAGAAAGAAGCTTTAATGGAGATGTGATATTGTTTCTAAATATCATCTGCCTAAGCCTGGCACAGAATCCAGGAGTGTTTCCTTCTGTTGCACATAGGGTCACTATGATGTGGACCCGCCTTAATGGCACCTAACAACAACAATATTTTTATATGTGGCAATAGACTAGAGCACTGAGAAATTGACAGAACCTAGAGAAAATGTATTTAGTGGTTCATTTTAGTGGTTATTTTTTCTACTTTTAGAAATAAATGAGATTGAATTTTCTAATTCCTCTTACATTAATTATTAGCTAACAATAATTCCTCAATCATTCATAGCAAATTACCCTTCATGCAGCCTAGAGAATCACATTGCTTCTCAGGATACTAAGTACTACTTTTGGTTGTGCTATTTGCTCTTTTGTAATGTGCATTAAATTGCTTAGAATTTGGAAAGTCCAATGTCTACTAACATAAGATGATAGAATTGAACAATGTAATCTCTAGTATATTTACTTATCTCTGTATTGATACATACATACAGCAGGTTAGAAAGCATTACATTATTTATACTTTATTGTGCTTTACTAGTACCAATTATGTAACTAGTGCTTCTTTGTGGAATTCCACTTTCATATATCTTGTCCATCTGTTTTTTACAAGTCCCGGCTGGCAAGTGAAATGGGAATATGATTAGGAATATGACCCATGCATCTTTTAAGATTTTTCAGATGGAATTAATTTCTGTTATTCCCATAGAATGATATTATTGTTACTTTATTCTTATTTTGGTGGAGGTGGTATGTTGATTTTAAGGTATTTTATTCCGCCATTCTTTTTTATTGTTGTTATTTTTGTATGTGTGTGTGGTACTGGGGAGTTGAACCCAGGACCTCACACCTAATTTTGTAAGCACTGTACCACTAAGCTGCACCTCAAGCACCACTTTTTTACCTTTTATTTTTAAGTCCAGGTCTGAGTAAATTATGCAGCCTGCCTCTGGCCTCGAACTTGTGATCCTCCTGCCTTCACCTCCTGAGCCTCTGGGATTACAAATTTGTGACACAGTGCCTAGCCCTTAGTCATTCTTATTATCATAGATCTTACTCTGCAAATGAAGGAAAAAAACTTCAGTGATATTCCTCAAAAGTGTTAAGTGTATGCCTTATAATTATATATTTAGTAAATCACTAATAGGTAAATTCTTAGACATAGTAGATTGACTGTAAAATGGACCTGCTTCAAGACTCATTCTAAAACATTACTCTCATATATACCTGATATAATAGAGAAGCTCTGAGAACACCTTGCAATCACACGTATCAGTAGCAATTTGATCCTGTAACCAAATATTCTCTCCTGAGGGTATGGTTACTTGAGAATATAGTTTTAGGTCTAGTTATAAAAGAATTCAGTCAATAAGACAAAAAGGTGGGCAAGGGATTATAGCTACTATTATAGCAGCTGAGCACTGCCTTCTCACTCATACTTGACCTCTTGTGATTATGCATAAGCAATTCTCTTGTTGGTTGCCTGTATGTCTTGCTCTTAGGAACACCATATTGTATTGCCCAGCTCCATAGATTCTGGCTATTCAGAAGTCCCACCTCTCAATCTCAATATGTTCCACATTATGACAATCATGTCTTGCTTATTTCTGTTTTTATTAGTATTCTTATTGTATGTATTTATGGAGTACAGAGTGATAATTCAGTTCATATACACAGTGTGTAATTGTTAAATCAGGGTGGTTGACACTTCCATCTCCTTAACCATTATATAAAACTTTTTAATTAATGTAGTAACAATAACTGTACACATTTATGATGTATGGTATTATTTTTTTAAGTTGCATAAAGTACAGTGAAATTCATTATGGGATTTTCAGAGTTTTGTTGTTGTTGTTGTTGTTGTTGTTGTTGTTAGGTGCCGTCAAGTCAAGTCCAATTCATAGTGACACTATGTACAACAGAATGAAACCTGCTTCTACACTGTGCCATGTGCAGGACTATTGTCAGTGCTTCTCTGCTATTCACAAGGTTTTCAGTGACAGATTGTTTCTGGAGTGGATTGCCAGGTCCTTCTCCCTTAGCTAGCCTGAAGTACCTGGTACTCCCAGGAAGTCTTCCATCCAAAGACTAACCAGGCCGACTCCACTTAGCTTTGGAGATCAGACATCAGACGGGACTGGATGCCTGGGTGCTATGGCTGTAGACTTTCAGACTTACATCCTGTCTTTTGTATTTGTTCTTTCTCTCTTTGACCTCTATGTTGCTCCCCCTCCCCACTCTAGTTTTAACCAAGACTCAAGATGAAGAATATGCCATGTTCTCACTCATATGCGGGATCTGTTGTTGTTGTTGTTGTTGTTAGGTGCTGTCAAGTTGGTATCTGACTCATAGCCAAGGCATAGTGACCCTACCTACAACAGGGGAAACACTATTGTCAGTGCTTCTCTGCTGTTCACAGGGTTTTCAACGGGGAATTGATTTTGGGAGTGGGTTGCCCAGTCCATCTCCCAAATGTGGGATCTAGATCTACCTAAAAGAAAAAATTATACACACACACACACGCACACACACACACACACACACCATATATATATATATATATATATATATATATATATATATATATATACATACACACATACACCCACACATACACACACATGCTATTGTACATATCACATATCTACGATTGGAAAATACAAGTGGACTCATCATGAAGGAGGAAGGGACTAATGGGGGTGGAAGGCTTTGCTTATTACTCTTTGTTAATACAGTCAACTGGCCTTTGGGTTGCCAGTATCATATTATACCAGTTGCTACCAGGAAGCCCAACTCTGTAATGCCCTCTCTTATCATTAGACCTGGTACACCAAGTAATAAACATGACGAACCCATCTCAGAGAAGCACATGCCTACTTCCCTGTGTGCTCGCTTTCTCTCTCTCTCTCCCTCTCTCTCTCTGCCCACCTCCCCCTCTCTTTGTATTCCTCTCTCTCCCCCTCTGTGTCTATGTGAGTTTGCCTTAGGTGAAGAATACTTAAAAATCTCCTAATATTCTTTTACCTATCCATAAATGAATTTGCTAACATGGGAGGTTTTAATCTCTACTCAGTGCAGTTGGTAGTTTTTCCTGTGTTCGATAATAGCCCTATTTTAGCATGGGAAATTATTTGAGACTTTTAATTCCTTCATTCATGACAGTACTCTCAATTCATCTCTTCTTCTTTAATGTAAATCATTTTTTCCTCAAATTTCTAAGAGTCACCCCTCAAGCATATTAGAACATATTCTGGGATCTTTGCCATGGTGTTAAACCCTGTGTCATGGCCAGTTGACCCTGTATTAGCAACTGACTCTTGTTCAACTTTATTTCTTTATACACAGTCCCTTCAAGGGGCACACCTAGACCCAGTCTGCCAAGTTCATGATAACCAGGTCTTATAGTTTCTTTGAAATACGATTCTTCTATTTCCTTAGCAAGCCCTAAAGTTGTTCATTCAATACATGCAGATATTTGACCTTAGTAATTGATTTGAAAATGTGGAGGTGTGTCCAGTTTCTGAGAGAGGAAGAGGTATCTTTGCAAGATACCTTCTTATTTGAGGCTTTTGTGTAGTTCTTAAGCAAGGCAAGTTTCTATATTTCAACTGGGGAAAATAAACCATTGATGAAATAAATTGTTCTATCCATGTATCTGTCATCATTTTATGCAAATATATCTAATCTTAACTGAATATTTATGAATTTTTGATACCCTAAGCCTGTGATTTTCTCTCTTCAAATATCAGAACATTGTATGAAACATGGTATTTTTTCCATGCATGTTTGGCCCCAGTTTAACACAGGTGGAAGGCTGAACTACTCTGCTATGATAGAGCAATGCGTAATGATGGTGTTCACCTCACGTAATTAATGCAACCCTTAAATTCCATTCACAGAGCATGCTTTGGAGAAAAAAAATGTTCTTTTTCCTCCCTCTATCCAGCACTCTTTGAATACACTCTAGTCCTACTAACCCAGTTTACGGCTATGTAGGTCAATGTTTGTGTAGCACCTTTGATATAGAACCCTTCTCCTTCTGTAGCAGACATAGAATTCATGACCAGTTTATTGATATTGAGATACAAGCCCCTATGTTGGTGTTATGGAGGGGAGTACAGGGTACCAAAAGTCTTATCTTGGCTTCCTAAGAATCAGACGGAGATAATAATCCAAGCACCTGTAATTTGTGAAATGTACTTCAAAAAACCCTGCAACAGACCGAATAAAATAAATATGAAATGGAAAACCTCTGGGCAAGGATTTAGTGTCATATAAAGCCTCCCTAGAGGTGGCCCCCCTTAAAGAAAGACAGTCAGACTGTTTTTATTTTCCCTCAGTACTTGGGTATTGAATTTAGGGCCTTGGACATATTTTGCAAGTGCTCTACCACTGGACTGCGCTTTTGGCACATTTTTTAAATTATTATTTTGAGTCAAGGTCTTGCTAAGTTACTCAGGCTGCTTCTGACCTTGAACTGGCTATCCTTCTGCATCTGCCTCCTGAGTCACTGGGATTACAGGTATGCACTACCACACCTGGCCAAAGCTGGCTCTTGTACATCCATATTTTTAAGTCATTGGGTTTTAGGTACCTAGAAATGCTATGAGTGAATGAAATTTCACAGAAAATGATGGTTTTCATCAAGCAAAGCTTAATTTTTAGTGAGGTTAGGGTAGGTTGTGAGGAGGAGTAGAGTACAATTATGTGTAATTAGTAATCATTTCTCATTGATGCTAAGGGTTGGGATCTGACTAGGGTATCAATAACAACTTTTAAAAGGGGAATCCTTTGTTTTTGCTTGTATTATTATATTTTCTACTAATGTTACTCTGAAGGGAAAACTCTTCATTTTAGCTCTTGCATTTGAAAAGCAACAGAATAGAATGGGTTTTAACTAAAGCTTACTTGTATTTAATATTCTAAAATGTATTCTCCTTTTCTAAGAATGGAGACAACAGTATCTCATTTAAGCCCTATTATGTTAAATTTCTATAATAATAATTTAATTATTTAAATTATTGTTGTTGTTAGGTGCCATTGAGTCATGTCTGACTCATAGCGGCCATCATTGGGTTTTCTATGGCTGATTATTTAAGGATCAGCTCAAGAGTGAATTGTTATGTCCTTCTCCTATATTTGTGGTACTGGGAATCTAACCCAGGACCTCAAAGACTACAGAGTAGTGCTCTACCACCTGAGCTAAATACCAGCCCCTATTTAAAGTTAATACCACCAAAAGTGGTGGTAACAGTTTGACCAGAAACAGAGAACACATGAGAATCGGGAAAGGGATTAGAAATAATCAGAATCATGAGTTAATACACCTTTTCTCTAAATGTTTCAGGGAGAAAAGCTTTCCAAATGTCTATGATTCTTGTATCTATAGGAATGTGTATTAGCAGAAAGGGGATGGCTATGGTAGGCAGGAGACATACATTTAAATTAAAATAGTTTTTCTTGAAATCAATTATCAGCTGATAGTGAAAATTCCATTTCTGGAGGTCTCTGTTTCATTATGAAGATCAGTTGTCTTCTTTAGTAAAATGTGAATCCCTGGGCTCTACTCTCTGACAGTTGTCACACAGACTATTGATCTCAGCACAGAATGTCTATAAAAACTCAATTTAATTCTATCATTCCAACAGAAGGAAGAAAAGGAATAACACAGAAAATGCTTGGTGACATCTGCCCACTTATGCAACTACTATAATATAAAATCTAGCATTGGGCAAATGATAATAATCATTAACTTCAAGCAGTAACTTCAAGAAATTTATTTGTAAGTTTCTAATGAAACCTTTATGAGCATGTGTCAAATTCATTTGCCTGAATTTATGTCACAACCCTCCCTTTTCCATTCTATTTTGACTCAGATTGACACTTCTTCTCCCTTAAGGCAGAGGATCAGCCTGACCTACTTTTTCTAATTGCCATTTGGATTTGAGGGGATTTTCTATCTTGAAAGCAAAATTTTTCTAACCAACAATATTTTCAGTGAAATTTACTTTTAAAACTAAACAAATGAGGTGCACAACAGTTTTTTGTTTGTTTGTTTGTTTGTTTTTATGTGTTTATTTCCCAGTACTGGGGGTTGAACACAGGGCCTTGTGCATACTTTGCAAGTACTCTACCACTGGGCTACACCTCCAGCCCCATTTTTATATTTTATTTTGTGACAAGGTCTTGCTAATTTGCACAAGCTTGTCTCAGGTCTCTAACTTGAGATCCTCCTGCCTCAGCCTCCTGAATAACTGGTATTACAGGTTTGTGCCACCTGCTTGCAAGGTGAACTAGTTATATAATGAATTCCATTAAAGAAATGGTAATAATAAAAATGTTGTTGTTGTATGCCATTGAGTTGGGTCTGAATCACAGTGATCCTATATATAACAGAAGGAAAACTCCCCAACACTACCATGTCTGGCACTATTGTCAATGCTTCTCTGCTATACAAAAGGTTTTCAATCCCTGATTGTTTCTGGAGTGGATTGCCAGGCCTGTCTCCCTAGCTTGCAACACCTGGTATTCCCAGGTGGTCTCCCATCCAAGAATTAATCAGGCCGACCCTGCTTAGCTTCTGAGATCCAGCACCGATTGGATGCCAGAGTGCTATGGCTGCAGACAATAATAAAAATAAGCAAAAGTAAAAAGATTCATCATTCATCACTATCTAGCTTAAATAAAGCTAATTAAAAATATTTTTTCATTTTCACGGTAGGCAATAGTTTCAATCAAGACTCTAATAATGTTCAAAATTACTAAAATAGCAAAGTGGTTTTATACCAAGTATTAATTTTCAGCTTGATTTAGCCTAAGAAGTGTATTATTTTAAAGTAAAAAGTTAATTGCTCATCAAATAAGTAATACTAGAAGCATCTATATTCTGCATTTTATAGATTAGATTGCATTTAAATGTTTATTATGGTATCAAGGAGAATTGTCAGCAACATTTGAAAAGTAATAGAATAGAATGGGTTTAGCAAAGGCTTACCTGCATTTAATACTCTAAAAAGTATTCTCCTTTTCTAAGTATAGAGACAACAGTATCTTACTTAAGCCCTATTTGGATGAGTTTCTACAATAATAATTTAACTATTTAAAGTTAATGCCATCAAAAGTGGTCAACAGTGGTCCCAACAGTTTGACCAAAGCCAGAAAACACATGAGAACTGGGGAAGGGATTAGGGATACTCAGAATCAGACATGAGTTAAGACCTTTTTTCTCTAAATGTCTCAGGAAAAAAAGCCTCCAGAAAGTCTATGATTTCTTGTATCTACGGGAATGTGTATTGAGTGAAAGGGGATAGCTATGATAGGCAGGAGACAGACAGAAATTGCGTGCTCTATATTTTTGCCATACGCAAATCATCTCTTATTGCTTTTAAACTATTACCAATTCAGTGTTATTGAGCATTGAACATAAAGACAAGTAAACTCTGGGAGGAAGAAAAGCTACAACCACCTTTTCCTTGGGTTGAACATTGGCTTAGCATTCAGTGATCCCAAATCTTTATTTTATAACAAGGCTTTTTTGCCCATTACTTGTGAGGAGAACTTCTCAGTGCTTCTTCTGAGTAGGTTGTCCTTTTTTCTTTTCTATCCTATGATGATATGAAGAAAACATTTGGCTTAAAATATTCACACCATTTTTCAGGCTATTCTTTCTTATATTGAAGTGACTATATCTCATGCACAGGGACTATTATTACCTTTTCTGTCCCTGGTATTGCACTTTAAAGTACTCATGCATTAAAAGTATATATACCTCAAGCTTGAACTTTATGCCTGGTGCTGTACAAACTGCAACACCAAACAATGACAGACCATTACTATGTGACATCTTTTCAGATATTTGAGGACATATGCCTTTTCTTGCTACAGTTGTAACTGTGTCAATTATTTTCTATTGATTTTACCTATGAAGTACCACTGCAATCATATGTTTATTTTCATCTTTACTGACATTCATTTTCCATCTGGTTAACATCTATGAAATAGTTTTTTAACTGAAACACGACCATAGCTTATAAAAGTTATAAAACTTTATATACATATCCCACCTGACACTTGAATACATTTTGAATGTCAATTTTCCCAACTTTTCCTATTGAAAACATAGTTTTTCATCCATATATGAATGATTCCTGCTTGGTGCCATGTCACATGCCTAGAATTCTAGGGACCTAAGGCCACATTTGCCTATGCAAATTACTGAAACCTTGTCTCAAAATAAAAAATAAAAAGTGTTTTGGAGTGTGACATAGTGGTATAGCAATTGCCTACTATGCATGAGGTGTGTACTGAAAAAAAAAAGTCTTGGAGCTCATTTCTACCTGAAAACATCATTTTCCCATCTTTCTACTATTATTTAAAATTACCTATTCAATGTTGCAACTTCAACTTCATCTCTGTTTCTGTTACATTTTATTGCTTTTAACCTTTATAATTTCTAACCTGTTATTTTTGCTATCTATATGGTCTTGAATGCTCAATAGTATAGAGAATATTTGAAGCTGAGATAAATTATCCTTATGATTTCAAATATCCAAATTTGCCTTGTTGCTATATTGCTAATGTAGGGTATTGGATTATTCTAGTCACCAGTATGCTTTGTTTTGGCTTCTGTTATAGTTAATATGGCTGTAACACTGTTTGTAAAGTCCTCAAGATTTCTTCTTTTTCTTCCTCTTCTTCTTCCT
>VMDO01012858.1:44790-60717 GCA_007922755.1 Pedetes capensis
CCTCCTCCTCCTCCTCCTTCCTCTCTCTCTCTCTCTCTCTCTCTCTCTCTCTCTCTCCATTGAATGTACTACACAAATTCTCTACTACTGAGCTACATTCAAGGCCCTTTATTTTTTGTGACAAAATCTCACTATGTAGCCCAGACCTGGTGGCTCTTGTGATCCTCTTGCCTCTGCTTCTTAAGTATTGGTTGGCAGATGATGTGATACCATACTCAGCTGTCCCCTAGTGTTCATATGATTAGCTTGTAGGCTGTTGTGCTGGATATTTCCCCTCAATGTTCTTATCTTACTCTGTACTTTAGGACTTTTCTGTGTGCTTTTTCTTTTGTACTAGGTTTCCTCCTCCAGGCATGAGTGGCTCTTGCTTGTAATCAGTGGTTTATAGTCTATTGGAGAAAATGCAGGATCATTTCCCAAGATGAAGGAAAACAAGGTATAGAATATACAGACCACCCACTGCTGAGCTAAATCAAATTGAATAGATATGCCTACAAGTCACCACTCTCAGGACAATATTATTTTTTTAATTTTTCTTTCCAATACATTTAAAGTGCATTTTATGGTCCATGAGGTTTGGAGAGATTCTTCCACTTTCAAGACTTTTGTTTTTTGGAGGAGATATTTGTCATGGCATTCAACCTCTCTCCCTGTGGCCACTGCTACTTTCTTGTAGGTCCATACCACATAGGCTACTTTATGCAGATGTTCTCCATTCCCTTAAACTTCTTTATGTTTGTTATATGGAATTTCATTATGCAAAACCCAAATGGGGATACAGACTCTCCAATGGGTCTGTAGCTCTCAAGCTAAGATATGATCAGTCTTTAAAGAATAATAAATTTAGAAATTATGACAAATTTTCTTAGTGACTTGCATGACAATATTGTCTTCCTCTTACTGTTCACAATTTGTGAGCCAGATCTTCAGCATTGTCTTTCCTTACATGCATGTCTTTATATTTTAGGTTATGACACTTCTCTGTAAATGTAGACCATTAATGAGTTTAGGAAATTCTTACTTTTTAGGTAATCTTTTTTTTTTAATTGTTGCTTTGGTAGAAGCAATACTCCTAGCTCTTTACACTTTTGGAAAAGGGTGGAATCCTGGTTTACATGGTAAATTATATTTATTACTTTTTGTGAGATCCTTTATTTGAAGAATGTATTTATGTTCCAGGACTGCCACATTGTTAGTTGTTCTGAGAATGTTTTACAGCGTATTCTCATGTAGTTGTACGATTTCCAAAGACAGATAATCTATTAATCCAAAATGCAGCTCAGGTTTTTCTCTTTTTATTTTATAACACCTTTAGAATCATTTTCCATCTTTCCTTTACATTCTAATCCTATCAGTGTCTCAGATAAGTGGATGACAGAACCAATCATTTATTTTTTCCAAAACTACTCAATGGCACCTAACAACAACAACTGCAGTTTTACATATTTTAAATTACCCTAATAAAATATGATGTAGTTTGTGCTGATGTTCTCAAATCCAATCATATCAAAATGGAATGGTTTTCCGGCTACTCTTAGTATTGATTATGCCACTGTAACTTTACAAAATCCTGTGGATTTTCATCATCAAGACTACTTCTAAGAAAGTCTTTCCAGATTAATCTTGTTTCTCTCTCTCTCTCTCTCTCTCTCTCTCTCTCTCTCTCTGTCTTTGTCTCTCTGTCTCTGTCTCTCTCTCCCTCTGATTCTCATATTTTGGTTTCTCAGTAATTTCCAAAGATCTATAATTTTAAATTTTACCTATAGAAACTACATTTTTTGTAGAAGAAGGGAGTAAATAAATGTATATTTAAAAACAAAACTAGAGTAAGAAGGACCCAACCATGCAAACTCAATGTAATCATTGAAAAGAGTTAGGAAAATAAGTGGATATGAAATATTTGGGTGTAAATTCACTGATTAATAATATCCTTAAAAGAGAAAAATGAACTTTTATAACCTCAATCACATAGGCTGAATTGGGCAGTCAGTATTTGATTAAGATTAATCAATAAAAAGGGTCTATTTTAACAGACTCCTGAATTTGAAGAACTGATACTATCATTTCATAGAAACTATATATATATATATATATATATATATATATATATATATATATGCCCTCACACAGTAAATGATAGCTCAGTGTAATACCTGAGATTAGAGCTTTGGTTGTCAATTATAGCTATAACCTGGGAGTTTTTGGTGTGGCATACCCAACCTTCAATTGTTAAACATAAATGGGAAAGAGAGGCAGTGGCAAACTGGAAGTGCAGTTATGAACGTTGTCCACGTTTTTACACTTGCATTCCTTTTGTAAAGGGTGTTTTTTAATTGGCCAATAATGGTAAACTTAGTGAATGTGCATATGTATACACTGTGTTATGTAAGTAGGGTCACCATGAGTTGGACCCAACTCGAAGGCACCTAACAACATTACATTTAGATCTGGAAATTACCAGTATGAACTTGTAAAAAGAGATTATATTTTGTGTGTTAACAGTTGCTTCTTAATTAGACAAGAATCAAAAACTATTTCTTTGCCTTAAGAATTATTGCTTTTAAAATAGCTATGGATTTTCCCCCCACATGCCTAGCAGTTCAAGGACAAGATAGATAGAGACATGGTAGATAGAGTCTGAGAGTCCCTTTTCTGGCATTTTCCTTTTTCACACTTTCTCTTCTCTTTGCTACAATTATAGACTCCCCATTTTCAGTTCTCTGAATTCCAAGACCAAAATGACTTTATTTCCACCACTGCTATTGCCTCATACACTGTAATATGTATAGCTTCCAAAAAAAAATCCATAAAAAAATTAGATATACTTTGTCATACTTCTCAGTTCTGAGTAGATACTTCCAATAAAATCTAACTACTTTTGTTCATTTTTGTGTATTATATCCAAATTTTGCAGTGGTTTACTGAAGAATCATTCAAATCATATGTTACTCAATTATTAGTAGGTTATATCCTACCTATACTCTTTTCTGATTACATTATATGTCAAACTTCTTTGTGTCACAGTGATTCACCCATCTAAGTCAAAATTTCTTCCTCTTAGTGTGGTAAGGAGTTTCCTAGTAGGAACTGTTTATATGCCAACAAGTTGCTCATTTTAATGTTTACTGTTAATTAAGTTAGTTTCTTAAATGATGTTATACTTACATTCTTTCCTTTAACAAGCCCTTAAACTTGGGTTCACGGAAAGGCCACAAGTAATGATTATAAACTTTAAGAGTACCTTAGTGATGGAATTTTTTTTCGGTTGCTCACCACCAGGGGAGTTCTATATTTGGAGAGACAGGAGCAAAGTCCTCCAATGTTTCTACTATGAATCTAACTCAAGCTTGGTGAGGATTAATGCAGGTCCTTGCTGAAAACTCCTAGATTTATAATGCATTTAATTAGTCAGCAAGTGCTAAAATGAGGTGGTAGAATCTTTAGACAATTTTGTCAGGAAAATATAATATATTCTCCTTGTATGTTCAGAGAGAAAAAGCAGTTTTCAACCTTCTTCTATGAAAAATTCTGCCTAGATTCATGACAACAGCATGCATATGTTTGTGAAGTATAAAGAGATGTAATATAGTCTAAAATTTATAATAATATTGATTTTTACCTTATTTATAATAGCTGTTGTTAGGTCCTGTCCAGTTGTCCAGGGGTCCAACTCATGGTGACCCTATGTATAACAGATAAAACATTCCCTGAAACTGTTCCATGCCTGGCACTACTGTCAGTGCTTCTCTATGATTTATAGGGTTTTCAATGGCTGATTGTTTTTGGTAGTGGGTTGCCAGGTTCTTCTCCCAAGTCTACAATATATAGTATTCCCAGGTGTTTGCCCATCCAAGTACTAACCAGGCCCAACCTTGCTTAGCTTCTGAGATCTGAAGGGATCAGATGTGATGGTGATATGGCTGCAGGCATTTGTAATAGTAGGGAATAACAAATAAAAATTTATTTGATATTCAAATGAATTAAAAGTAGAAGGGATAAATAAATTATAAACTTTCTGAAAATACTTTAGAAATTCTTTGTACATGCAATATCTTGAAAATACAATAATTCCATTTCCAAATTACAAAAAACAGAAACCAAGATAATTATGCATAATTTATATTTGACATTTGTACATTAAAATTAAGTATTTTAACTTTCATTTCAAAACTAGCAGGTAAGTATTTTAGTTATAAATTTTAGGGCACTCCAAATTCATGTTATGTGATCACAATTCTGTAATGATTATAATCAGATTCATAGCAAAAATAAAATGCGCCTTTAAAGTCATGTCAACATCTCAATGTGCATTTGAAAGAATTTCAAATGTGTTACAATTTTCATGCTAAATTTTCAATCAGCTGAAACATTATGTACAAACTTAGAAATAAAATTTAATAGAAAACGGTATGGATTTGACCTTGTAAATTCCCTTAAAAGTATTAGATTCAGATTTAGCTTCAATATGAAAAATCTCCTAAAATATACATGTTTAATTGTTGTGGTTGTTGTTAAATGCCATTGAGTCAGATCCATCTCATAGTGACCCTATGTACAACAGAAGGAAACACTACCGGACACTATGCCATGCCTGCCTCTATGTCAGTGTTTCTCTGCTATATACAGGGCTTCAATAGCTAATTGTTTTCAGGAGTGGGTTCCCAAGTCCTCTCATTTTTGTGATGCTAGCAATCAAACCCAGGGCTTCAGAATACAGAGTGAGCACTCTACTAATTGAGCTAAATTAGATGCCATTATATAAATGAGTGGATATTTAACTGGTACTTAAAATCTATCTTCCTCCATAGAATGTAAGCAGAACGAAAACAGGAAAGATTTTTCCTATTTTGTTTACTGTTTTATGGCACATACTGAGCTCACAATGAGTATTTTTGATACAAGCTATGACAGTTAGGTTTAATGTCAATTTGTACCACGGTCCACAAATATTGGTTCAAATATTATTTTGAATTTATCTTGCTAACTGTGGATCTTGAGATATCTCAGCCTCCATATCATATCAGCCAATTGCTTATATCAATGTGTCTACCTGTCAGTCTAGCTAATCATACATTCATGCCCACACATCCAAACTTTCAACCACTTTTGATCTTGCTTCTCTGGAGAACACTGACATCTATGCACACACACACACACACACACACACACACACACACACACACACGTATATTTATATATTATTTATATATTATATTTATTTGTATAGATACACAGATTCATACTCACATATGTACAAATAAAATACAAATAAATATATAAATAATGTATATTTATATACTTTATGCTTATATATTTATATGTTATACATATATACAAATAATATACATAAACACATGTATAAATACAAATAAATAAAATATAAGATTTTTTCCAGAATTTTGACATATTGATCTATGAAGTTGAAGACAAGTATAGGAAGATAAATACATCTTTACAATGTAATATTCATCCATCCAGGTGAGAAAGCATATATTTACAAGAGCTATTATAAATGACTATTCAAATAAGACATCAATATTCAAATATTATTTCTATTTAAAAGATCGTATCCTTTTATTTTCTCATTTATCATTAATTTATTTTTCTAAATATTTATTTTTATTAACTGAAGCATCTATTTGTAAACCTTTCTATATGACATCTTTAGCAACAAACTAGTGAGAAGCTTCATGAGATTCTGCAAATAGAATGTAATATGTAATACAATGACAACAAAAATAATTGTGCCATTTCTTAAGCTACTATAGAATAATGTCATCTGAATTTCCTCTTTGATAGTATTTTTTTTTCAGTAGTTGGAGGGATGGGTGAAGCCAGGGACACATAGTTTGCAAGTGTTCTACCACTGAGCTGCTCCTTCAGTCCCTTTTTTATTTTTTATCTTGAGACAGGGTCTTCTTAAGTTATGCAGGCTGCTTCAGGCCTCAGACTTGGAATCCTCATGCCTCAGCCTCCTGACTAGATAGGATTACAGGAATGCACCACTGTGCATTGTCCTTTTGCTGTTTCAAAATAAAATAATATTTTTCTCATGTCTTTATAAGTTAGACTCAGATTTATAAAAATAAAAGTATGATATATGTTGACTTAACATGTTTTTGTTGTTTTACAAATAAGAAAAATGAAGCATGAGATTTTTTAGTGTGAAAGACAAATACTATCAATAGATGTACATGATATTAAAAAAGTATATGTCACAGAAGACGTGGGTTTATAATGATTTTTAACCATATATGTTTTACAGGATGCTAAAATTATACTACATTTTTATAGAGCTATCAGAACAATTCCCTGCTAACCTGATTATTTCATACATTTGTAATATCCTTGAACCATAGCAAATTGTTAAAAATCAAGCTGTATTAAAAATCGCTATATTAAAAAAGAAATATGTTCTATGTTTATACAATCCCATATCCCCTAAAAGAAAGAACTCTAATACTTCAGTCTCATTATCAATGTAGTAAACCAAGAAATATGCAAAATTGCATCAGATCCATCAAAATATTATTTTAAATACTTCAGTGCCAATGCAACACCTCTTATAATATTCCATGTTTAATATTATATTAGCCTGCAGCCATAGCCCTGTGGCATCCGATCCCATCAGATCTCAGAAGCTAAGCAGGGTGGGGCCTGGTTAGTACCTGGATGGGAGACCGCCTGGGAACACCAGAAGCTGTAGGCTTGGGTGAAGGACCTGGCAATCCCCTCCCAAAAATTAATCTGCCATTGAAAACCCTATGCACAGCAGAGAAGCACTGATAATAGTGTTTCCCCTGTGGTACAGAGGGTCGCTATAAGTCAGATACCGACTCAATGGCACCTAAACAACAACAACAACAATATTATATTAATAATGGAACTCAATATGTACATGATCAATATTTTATAGTATGTTACAAAGAGTTGTGAATAAACAGAGTCCATATTTTACTGAATATAATTTTTGTGATGATTAAATATACATTCAATCATTATTGATGGATAATTAGACTCTAACAAGTAAGAGTTGTTAATACTTTCTTTTCTTTTTTGCGGTACTGGGGAACCCAGGGCCTGGCACTTGCATGCTTTGCAAGTGCTGGACTACTGAGCTGCACCCCCAACCCATTGTTTTTTACTTTTTTGAGACAGGGTCTCCCTAAATTACACAGACTGCCTCTGGTCTGGAACTTGCGATCCTCCTGCCTCTGCCTCCTAAGCCACTGGGATTACAGGTGTGTGCCACTGCACACGGCAGGTAATACTTTCTGTATATGTATTCTCTCTCACCATTGGCCTCTTGCACTCGACTGTCTTCCTAGTTGATTCACACAAACTACTCTTGCCATGGTTGCCAATGACTTCCTAAACACTGAATCCAGTTCTTAATTTATTCCTCAACCTAATTGAACCATCAGTGAGTAAGTTAATTGATTAGGCCTTCAGCAAGATTCAGCTATTCTTAATCATCTTCTCTTTTAAAAGTTAAGGTTCAGAATCCAAACTCTCCAGAGTCTATAGACCACTATAATGGTCACCTAACGATGCCCACAATGTAGTCAACTAGAATCTATGAGCATGTTATGGGACACGGCAAGGGGAAATTACAATTGTGAATGAAATTAATTTTGCCAATAAGCAGGCATTAAAATAGGGATTTTTTTCTGAGTAAACCCATTCTAGTAAGATTTTTTCTCCTCTGGAAGAATAAAGCATAAGCATCAAAGTCAGAGTAAAAACATAGGAAATTCTTGACTGGGTATTACTGCCTTTGAAGATGTGAAGAATCCATGAGCCAAGAAATTAAAGAAGCCTGTAAGATCCAAAATGTGCAAGAAAGCTACATTGTCCTAGAGATGCCAGAAGAACACAATATATTAGATACTTTAATTGTAGCCCATAATGCTTATTTTAGAATTCTAATATCTAGACCGATAGGAAAAAATTTGCATTATTTTAGCCACTAGGTTGTAGTAATATGTTACAGCAACAATAGAAAAATAATATACTCTTTTACCTTAATAACCACTATTTCTTAAACTTTCCTTTGGTCAGCTTTCTGTGTCTGTAACAAACATCTGAAATAAAGTATAAAGCAAAAAAAGTTTATTTTTCTCACAGTTTCAGAGGTTACAGTCCATGATTGTTTTCCCCCACTGCTTTTAAGCCTGAAGCAGCTCATCACAGTAGGGAACATGTGATGGAGCAGATGGCTGGGAAGTGGAAGAGTGATGAAAAGCCATGCTCCTCATGACAAGATCCTCCTGCAGGCCTCACCTCTTAAAGTTTCTGCCACGACCCAACAGTGTCAAGCTGGGGACTCTTTAAAGATTTTATTTTAGGGGGACATTCCAACCAAACTGTTGCTATCTACTTGGCTAATTCCTTGTTATTTTCTCTTCTGTGTGCCAGATGAGAATCTTCTCACTGCTCTTGCTCCTTACATAAATTCCCTTCTATGTTTTTTATTTGTTTTCTTATTTTAATTATTTATTCTTATTGTTGTTGTTGTTGTTATTATTATTATAATATTATTATTACACTACTGTAGGGTTGAACCCAGGTCCTTGCACATGATAGACAAGTGCTCTACACGTGGTCTGCATTCCCAGCTTTTTTTATTTTTTAATTTTGAGACAGAGTCTTGCTAAGTTGTACAGGCTGCCTCTAGCCTCAAGCTGGCTCTCCTCCTGCCCCAGCCTCCTGAGTCACTGAGATTACAGGCGTGTTCCATAGTGCCTAGCTGTCCTTTATGTTTTTATTGAGATTTATGGTTCTGGATAGTCCCAGAACTCTGAAGACTACTGTTATGGATGGAATTTTATCCTTCTCCCCCTAAAAAAAATATTTCAAAGTAGTATCCATCAGTAATTTTGAATGAGAATTTATTTGGAAATAAGGTGATGGAAGGAACTATTTCTATAAACAAGATATTATCATTTAGTGTTGTCTCTAATACCAAAGGATTGGTGTCCTTATATGAAGGGAAAAATACTGACAAAAAATGAATAACAAACAAAAACAAACAACAAATAAAAACAAAAGCAAACAAAGATAACATGGGAAAACACCTTGTGATGATAGAAATAGAGACATAGCTGCCCTTCGAGGAACAACAGGCATTGGCAGTCATCAGGAGGAGCCACCAGGAAGAAAGGAAGGATTCTACCCAGAGTTTTAGAAGGAGGACGGGGCATCTTGGTTTGTGATTTCTGACCTCTGGCCCTGTTACCGTTAACAGTAAGGCATATTTGTTTGTTTTTTTCTAAACCACCTAAATTTTAGTACTTTTTTATGGTGTCCCTAGTAAATGAATGGAGAAGGGTCTGGCAATCCACTCTCGAAACAACTGGCCATTGAAAACCCTGTGAATACAGAGAAGCACTGACACAGTGCCCTGCATGGCACAGCCTGGAGGAGTGTCTCCTTCTATTGTACATAGGGTCACTATGCGTTGGACCTGACTCAACAGCACCTAGCAACACCTAGTAAATGAACACAACTACCAAATTTATAATTCTAGCATCAATTCAATCTCTGAGAAACAGTTTGCTCTAGCCAGCTACTTGTTAGATATTTTCATAGGAAATTATACTGGACTCTCTTTGGTTATCCATTAGAATTGACAGTGCAAAGAATCTCCAGATTGTTTGGATGGTAAAAGAAAAGGAGAATCATAATTTTGTGATGGAAATGACAGCCAGATATGGGAGCATTTGACATGAAAGTCACAGTAAAATATGTGAGCACTTGAGAGTCACTTGATTTACTGCTACAGGTGGAGAAAGTGGGAACTGTTCAGCAAGTGTTGAGATTTCAGAATGCTCCCAGTGAAAAATTGAACAGTCCAAGTTTCAGTGCTTTTGTGTCTGCCTGCCTCCTTCTCTAGCTACAATTTCCATATATTCAGTAGTGATTTCTCTGAATATGGTTCCCTAACATCCATGTCATCCAGCGCCAGTTAAAATGCTAATTTCTATGCCAAGTCCAATTCTAACTTTTCTATCATTTCTTAAATACAAGATTTCACTTGCTGTAGGATTTCAAACAGCTAAAGTAAAATAATGGGCTGGGATTTACCTCAGTTGGTGGAGCACTGCTCTGCAGTCTCTGAGGTCCTGAGTTTAATTCCCAGCACTGCAAAATGGGAGAAGGACAGGGCAACCCATTCCCAAGGCAATCCTGAAACAGTCAGCCATTGAAAACCCTATGAGGGTTGCTATGAGTCAGACTCGACTCGATGGAACCTAACAACAACAACAAAAGTAAAAAATAGACGTGATGGGGTTAAGAACTAAACAGAATCAGGGAGTATTTCACTCTGCTGTACATATGATAGCTGAGTCAGACCCAACTCAGTGGCACCTAACAACAACAACAACCCATCACTAGTGTTAGCCTGAACTCAGTGGAGAATTTGTCTTCTATGAAACTGGTCCCTTGTCCAAAAAGTCTGGGGAAAGCTTCCACAATCAACAAGTTGCTTCAAGCTGATGAGATCCCAGAGCAACTTAATCATCCTTAGTGCCAAAATACAATGGAAATATCAAACCTGATATAGCTTAATGACTAAAATACTTAAGAATGTCTTGTTTCATGGAATGAGGAATGCCATGTCAATTACTTTCCTATATCTCTGATTGAAAATCCTGGAAAAGGATAGTCATATCTGGTGATGACCCCATACAATTAGATGAAAAACAAAAATCATAATTATTAACCTCTTTTCTACACCACAGTGTGCCTAAATATAGCATATTTAGGACAGTGTCTGGAAAGACAACACTAATTCATGTCTCTGACACTTATTTATTAAATTGAAGTAAGAAAAGCAATGCATTCTTCTGAGGATAGTTCAGAAAAACTAAAAGTGTTATCTTATAATTAGTGATAGTGTCTCATCGATAAAGAATGTAAAATTTGGAAAAGTTATTTTTTCCCCTAAATAAGATAGGTTTGTAGGTAGGTAGGTAGATAGATAGACAGACAGACAGTGGTAGCAGGAGGGTGGAAGTTATTCTTTTTCTGAATTCATTATTTTTCTAGTTATATCCTATGGCTGCCATTACCCTTCCACAAGAATTTTGTAAATAGACTAGTTTCTCACATGCAGGGTTTGCTTATTCTTCTTAAGTAATTCAGACTTAATGATCCCAAATAATTGTTCAAACTTGTTCAGGGACCATCTGCCAAAGCCAAAGAAACATTTCTTCCTGGGAAGGAAAATAAGTCGGGATCTATGTTGTATTTATGCCCCTAGAGGAAATGTAGAATGAGAGCTTGTAACCATGAATTTCAACCATATTTTACAATTCAAGGGACCCAGTTTTTCTAATGATGATACTTATTGCCACCATTTACAGAGCTCATTTTATTTAGTTGATCCTTTACCAATGATTGCATGCAAAAGTATTATTAGCATAATCCTCCATGAAAACAAATTCTATTTAGCAGAGATTATATCACCTGCCTAATACCACTCTGTTAATAGATGACATATACTTCTAAGTATAAGATTCTTGCCATTTTGTAAATGTTAATTAACTTGTATTTTTATATTATTTGAACAAACTATAATCTTGTGCATCCTGGAGTTCAGCTCAGTTGTTAGAATTCTGCTCTGTGGGCTCTGAGGCACTGGGTTTGATCATAGCACTGTAAATATGGGAGATGTACAGTACCTGCTAGCCCACTCCCAATACAATCTTTTAAAAATCATCCATTGAAAACCCTATTAAACATAGTGGCAGCAACAATGGGCTTAAACATAAAAGATCATGTGCTGTCACAAAGTCAAGGAATATTTTGTTTAACATAGGGTCACCACGAGTTGAACTTCATGATACCTAACAACACATAATCTTATAAGCTTTTTATTCAGTATAATCTTCAGGGAAGTAACAGCAGAGGATAACCAGATGAAACTACGACAATAATAATAACTGATACAATTGTGACTAGTCAAGGGTAGTGTTTATGACATTCTGCAGCAAGTTTCAGGTTCTTTTATGGGTCTATTATATTTAAAATGACATTTTACAGCTTTTGTAAGTATACTAACAATCTTAATCTAATTAATGTTATTTTGTCTAGATGCATTCTATGGTTGCATGATTCAGAAGAATCTTATTGGCAGAAACTTCTGATTATTTTCTTGAGTTTTTCTAGAGAGAAAAAGAGCTAAATTATAAGCAAAAATCACATAGAAAATTCCCAGGTAAGATTGGGAGGACAGCTCAGTGGTAGTGCACTTTTCTAGCACATGCAAGTCCTTCAGTGTGATCTGTAGATCCGTAGCACTATGAACAAATAAAAAGCTCTCAAGATATATAAATTTTAAGAGTATATTTTAGGAAATCTTTCTTACAATTTTTCTATAGGTGAGAATTTAGATCATTTGATGTTTATAAATATTGTGTACACTTTTATAGTTTCAAAGATAATTTTATTTAATGTGTGCATAGAATCAGATAAGACAAGCAAAGATATACATATAAAACATCAACAGATCTTGCCACATTCTTCCCCAATATGGCAATACAGTGGTACCTTGGCACTCTAGCCATTCTGTGCTCAAAAATTTCAATCTATGAGATATATTTTAAAACCTCGATGAGAAGCTGTGCTTTCAAGGCGAAACAAAGGTGAAAGCATAATTCCACGTTGTTTTCAAATAGTAAAACCCTGTCCTGGTGCTACCTTCACAATCCCATATTTTTTTTTCTTCTCTTTTCTCTTTTCTTTTCTTTTTTGTGTATGTGTATATATAAATACCATAAGGACATCATGAGACTCAAGAAACTTTCTACTGCTAATCATGAAGGAAGAAGGAAAACATTAATAACAATAATTGAATTTAAAAAAGAACATATTGTTAAGTGTGTGAGTGGCATATATGTCTGAATTAACTATTTAGTATGGTGCTAGAGCCAATACATACATTTGCATTGTTTGTTATCAGAAACAAGTGCTAGACACTAGAATTTAATGCCATACTACCAGCCTTCCAGATCAGATTGTTGTCAGGTGCGAAAGAACCACTGTAATCATTTTCCTATCACAAGATGCAAAAAGACATTATCTATTTTCCTAAATCTTGGTTAACGATTATAAACAATTGTTTTTCTTTTACTTTTCCTTTATTTTTATCAATGTTGGTAGGGTACAGAGTAATAAGTCATTCGCTATATCCATTATGCAGCAATTAAATCACTCATTCATTCATCATCTTACATAGTTTGTTGTTGTTGTTGTTGTTGTTGTTGTTAGGTGCCATCGAGTTGGTATCTGACTCATAGCGACCCTCATAGGGTTTTCAATGGCTGAGTGCTTCAGGATTGCCTTGGGAGTGGGTTGCCAGGCCCTTCTCCCACTTTTGGGGGGCCTCAGAGACTGCAATGCAGTGCTCTACCCACTGAGCTAAATACCAGCCCATAGTTTACATAACAGTAAACATTAAAGAAGAAAAACAAAAAGTAATAATTTTAATTAATGTGTAATGAAAATCTTATGCAATCATGGTTTACAGTGTCATTGATTTATTTCTCTTCCCCTTATTTTTTCATGCATTCATATAGTTGCAGTTTATATTTTGAGATGTTCCTCTCCCTCTTTATTCTTGTACATTATTTCCTCTTCCTTTCTCTGCTTCCTCAACAACCACTCTGATCTCCTGATCCCCTCTCCCTTCTTTCTGAGTTTCTTATATTTTACATTCTTAGATAGGTGTGGTTAGTCATTTTTATATATCTAAATATGTGTATTTCTTTTTTCTTCCTTTAAGTTAGATTTAACTCCCACACGAGAGTGAGAACATATAATATTTCTCTTTCTGACTCTGGTTTAATTTGTTTAAAATAATGTTCTCCAGTTCCATCCATTTTGCTGCAAATGACATAATTTCATTCTTCTTAATTGCTAGATAATACACACACACACACACACACACACACGGCGGGCTGGGCATTAGCTCAGTTGGTAGAGCGCTGCATTGCAGTCTCTGAGGTCCAGAGTTCAATTCCCAGCACCGCAAAAATGGGAGAAGGGCATGGCAATCCCCTCCCAAGGCAATCCTGAAACAGTCAGCTATTGAAAACCCTATGAGGGTTGATATGAGTCAGATACCAACTCAACGGCACCCAACAACAACAACAATATATATATATATATATATATACATATATATATATATATATACACACACACACACACACACACGTGTGTGTGTGTGTGTGTGTGTAATTGTTTTTCAATCCACTCCTCTGTTTATGGGCGTATTGATTGATTCCATGTCCTTAAAATTGTGAAGAGTTCTGCGTTAAATATATTAGTGCAAGATTCCATCTGGAATGATGACTTATCTTCCTTTGGGTCTATTCCTGAGAGTAGTACAGCTGGGTCATGTGGCACTTCTATTCTTGATTTTCTAAGGCACCTCCATATTGATTTCCAAAGTGACTGAATTAATTTACAGTTCACCAGCAGTGTAAAAGGGTTCCTTTTTCTTAGCATCCTGTTGTTGTTGTTAGGTGCCATCGAGTCGAGTCCGACTCATAGTGACCCTATGTACAGCAGATCGAAACACTTGCCAATTCTGTGCCAGGCAAATGATCTTATTTATGTTTAAGCCCATTGTTGCAGACACTGTGTCAGTCCATCTGGTGGAGGGTTTTCCTCTTTTGCATTGACTTGCTACTCTTCCAAACATGATGTCCTTCTCCAGGGATTGATCTCTCCTCACTACATGTCTGAAATATGTAACACAAGATCTGGCTATTCTTGCTTCCAAGGAGCATTCTGGTTGCACTTCTTCTAGGACAGATCTGTTGGTTCTTTTGGCAGTCCATGGTGTATTCAATAGATGTCTCCAGCACCACAATTCAAAAGCATCAATTCTTTTTCTGTCTCTCTTGTTCAATGTCCAGCTTTCACAGCCATATGATGCCACTGAAAATACCATGGCATGAGTCAGGCGCACTTTCATCTTCAATGTGACATCTTTGCTTTTCAATACTCTAAAGAGATCTTTTGCCACAGCTTTTCCTAGAGCAATGTGTTTTTTGATTTCTTGACTGCTGCTTCCACGGGTGTTGATTATAGAGCCAAGCAAAGCAAAATCTTGGACAACATCAATCTTTTCTCCATTTATTGTGAAGTTGCATGCTGACCCAGTCGTAAGGATTTTTGTTTTGTTGATGTTTAGTCATAACCCATATTGAAGGCTATGATCTTTGATCTTCATCAATAAATGTTTTAAATCCTCTTCATTTTCAGCAAGCAGAGTTGTGTCATCTGGATAACGCAGGTCGTTAATGAGTCTTCCTCCAATCTTGATGCCACATTCTTCCTCATAAAGTCCAGCTTCTCGGATTATTTGCTCAGCATATAAATTGAAGATATAGGGTGAAAGTATACAGCCCTGATGCACACCTTTCTCAACTTTACACCATGCAGTGTTTCCTTGTTTTATTTGAGCAACTGCCTCCTGGTTCATGTACAGATTTCTCATGAGCACAATTAGGTGTTCTGGTATTCCCATTTTCCGAAGTGTTATCCATAATTTGTTATGATCCACACAATTAAATGCTTTTGCATAGTCAATAAAACATAGGTAGACATCTTTCTGATATTCTCTGCTTTCAGATAATATCCACCTGACATCAGCAGTGATGTCAGTGGTTCCCCACCCTCTTCTGAATCCCACCTGTTTTTCTGGTAATTCGCTGTCTATATACTGCTGCAGTCGCTTCTGAATGATCTTTAGTAGAATTTTGCTGGTGTGTGATATTAATGATATTGTCCGATAGTTTGCACATTCAGTTGGATCCCCTTTTTTGGGAATAGGCACAAATATGGATCTCTTCCAGTCAGTTGGCCAAGTAGCAGTTTTCCAAATCTGTTGGCATAAACATGTTAACACCT
>VMDO01012859.1:0-26830 GCA_007922755.1 Pedetes capensis
TTTCGTTAGAGAACTCTCACTGGTAGACAGCCAAGATCCAAAGGGATAAGGCTTGGAATTCTGAATTTTTTTTAATGCACCACCCTCCTTTCTAGACTTCTGCCTTGCCACTTCCAGATATCACAGCATCAATAAAAATCCAGTCTCCATATCTTCCATTAAATAAGACTCCCCTTCCTGATCCTTGCTTTGAGACTTGAGTCCAGTCATAATTTTAGGGAAATCATAGAACTAGCTTTATTTGTTTGTCTTCTCTCAGTCATTACAGTTCCGCATTGCCAGTTGTCCAATGAGTGAACATAGATGGTTATTATATTTTATTCATTTTTGGGGGTTTAGCAATGAGGAATTGAATTCAATCCTTATTCTGTTGTGGCTGGAAACTTGTCTCATGATCTTTAATATTAATAAGCCAAAAACTCAATCTAATAAGAATCTCCATTTAAGAATTATATTTTTAAAAGTTTTCCAGAGGAAATAGATATTCATTGTTGTTTTCTGTAAACTAGAAATAGAAAAATGTAAAATATATGCATTCCCCTCATATATTCACATTGTGATTTATCTTCACACAGTAGCCTTCCATTTTGTTCTCAGCTACTGCATAATCAATCTCGTCTTTCCCAATATACCATCATGATAGGGAGTCTGAGTAAATCGTGGGTCTACTGAAGGATCACAGTCTGTCATTTATTTAATATGTTATTTTATATTTGTTCAGAAGCATGAACTTTGAAAATTGACAATTGTAAATAGTAAACTTCTTATCCCTACATAGTGACTAGGTTTGGTCGGCTACATCTTTTACTGATTTCTTTTATTGCTTTGGGGCACCAACTTGCCACAGGTTGAAAAAAGAAAAATTAACTCCCTCTTTGATCCCAATGTTATAAGTCCCATTCAATTCTTTTCTTTTTTTTTTTTTTTTACCACTTTTCTAGGCTAATGAGTTTATTCAGAACTTTGTCTCCTGTGTTCATATACTGCTTCTCCTTTTCTTTTATTGATGCATTTCAGGTCTAGTATAACTGGAAAATTACTCCTTTCACAGCATTAAATTTTTGTATTATTGTTTCCATTTCAGTAAGTATATGATGGATATAAGACTGAGTTTCCTTTCTTACGTAATAATGATTGAATTGCATATAATGGACAAATAGAAAACGTTTTATATAAAATGACCCAGTAGAAGCACTTTTCCTTGTTTAAAAAACACAGTGTCTCCCATTTTTATGTCTTTTTGATGCTATTTCTCAACTCTCAATTTAGCTTTCCCTGGTGGAAGTCATCATTACTTGCTCTTGGCAAGCAGGAAGATTGCAACATAGTCATTTACTTTCTCCCATTTCCTTTATCCCATATTTTTTAAGTCACCCCTGTAATGAGATGGTTGTAAAGCTATTTTGATTGCATTCTCCAGTTCCATTCTTTTTTCCTCTTTCTGAAGTGTTATGTACCTTGTATTCTACTAGGATCCCGGGTTAAAACTTTGCATGTGTGTGTCAGCTGTATGTATTCTTCCTCTGTCATGACTGTGTGTGTGTGTGTGTGTGTGTGTGTGTGTGTGTGTGTTACATGCCATATAGTCAGGTCTGACTCATAGTGACCCTACATACAACAGAATGAAGCACACCCAACATTGCCATGCCCTTATGTCAATGCTTCTCTGCTATTCATAGGGTTTTCAATGGCTGATTGTTTTGGGATTGTACTGCCAGATTCTTCTCCTGTTTTTGTTGTGCTAGGATCAAACCCACAGCCTCAGAGTGTGCAGAGCAAGAACTCTACCAAATGAGCTAAACCTACAGCAGTTGTATTTTGACTGATACTTTAAATCTTGAATAATGTGGTTATTGTGGTTATTGACTAATTTGCATTATATTAATAACTGATAATTATGTTAATATTATTGCAATATAACAAAATCCATTTATTGGATTTCATCATTATCTCATGTATTATTTACTTTCAGCTTTGTGGTTATCTTACCAGAAAACAAATTTGTTGAGGACAAAGTATATTATGCAAAAAATGGCCACTTTGTTTTGTCCCATCAGCATCTAGGACAGTGAAAGATTAATAATCACTATTGAAGTAGCATTTGATTTCAGTGGAAGAAGTCACATTTAAAGCCTTTGTTGGATGTAGTATGTTGTGACTTTAGGATATCATCCACCTGGGTGTGATTGTGTACTCTTTTCATCCCAGTGACTTGGAAGGCTGAGGCAGGAGGATTGTAAAATCAAGGCCAAAGGCAGCCTGCTCAAATTAGCAAGATCCTGTCTCAAAATAAAAAACAGTAAGAGGGCTGGAGGTGCAGCACAGTGGTAGAGCACTTGCTTAGCATATGGGAGGTCCTGGCTTCATCTCCCCAATTCTGAAAAGAAAAATCATCAAATGAAGTAATGAATATTTTATATTTAGAATATGTCACTTCTGTAGTTTTTTTCTTTATCACATAATTCATTTAGCTGACTTTTTTTTAATACAAAATGTGAAACCATTTCATCTGAAATACTAACATTAGTTCAAAACTTTTGCATATATTGCCTAAAATAGATATTTTCCTCTTTAGATAATTTCATTTTCATAGTCATTCTCTGACCACATAGGCATCTAATTATAATATTTCCTATTTTTTAATACCTGATATAAATTATTTTGGCCATGCAACAAAAATAGTGTGACGCTATGAAGATCAATGTTACAATCCTTTTCCAATATAAAATGTCTGTTTTAGCTAATACAAGATAAACTTGCCCCTTACATAAAATGCAGTAGCCTCTACTGCTTCCAACTTCTAATTCTGTACAAGAGATTAGGTTACCTTAGGTTTAAAACTTGCAGTCATTATTGCCATTGTTTAAACAGTCAGAATTCAGTTTTTGGTCTTAATGGTACTTTTATAACACCTTTTTCATTAATGTTAAAAGAAAAATTTTCCTATATCTTTTTCTTGTATCTTAAAGATAATATTATCACAGACAGGTAACAAAATTTAATCTGAAAAGATAAACTATGTGAAGGAATACTATACTGATCTAACTTTTGAGAGAAATTTATATATCATGTTACTTTATCACCTTTAAATACACAGAAATAGGAAGCCTCCACTTAGCTCTTGATATTCTATGATTATTCCTTACCCTGCTGTCTCACCTTTGACTACTATAATCTCTTATAAGTCATACTTACTAAATATTAATAGCAAATGCAGGCACCTATGGACCTTTGTTATTTAAGTGTTGCTTTTAATTTTTATGTGTGATTATTTTTTCAGTTAGATTCCTAAGGTCATTATCTCCTTGAGCACACTTTTTTTTTTCATTTTTACTTTCTGACCTACCTTTCTCTGATGTTATTTCCCCAGGCACAAATATTGATCTTATTTGTAAGAGATTGAAGTATATTTTGTATCTAATTTTCCTAATAACATTCCTTGTGGGGAGTTTTTTTTTTTTAATTTATTTTATTTTTTGAGGTAGGGTCTCACTCTGTAGCTTAGTTTGGACTGAAACTTGCTATGTAGACCAGGCTGGCTTTGAATTTGCTTTGATTCTCCTGCCTCAGCCTTGTGAGTGCTAGTATTGCAGATATGCCTCATAATACCTGGCTTGATAATTATCTTCTTATAGATAATCATTTCTTTATTTGCAGGCAAGGCATATTTTTGTTTCAATTAAATAATCTTTTCACTTGTTATTTGAGATGAAAGAATGACAGACAAAATAAATGCTTAGTTTATCTTATTAATGCTTCTATTTCTATGAATTTAAGCATATGTAAATATTACTGGCCTCTTTTATTGACAAAATAAAATTGTTTGATTCAATTGTTCCTAAGATTTTTAGCTTTACATTTCTAAAAACTTCATTTTCTATCTTGCAAGATAGAAAGTGTACGTACATAATTTTTGTAAGATATGAAACGATTTAGCTAATCAAGACAGTCACTGGCAGAGGAATAAAATGAAGTTAAACTTACATTAATAGATGTGCTTCTTTTTCACACTGTGCCATTGTTACTATACATACTTTTGTAATCATACTTTATCTCTACCCTGTGTCCATCATCTTTATCATGTGGAAGACATATATGTCTCAATATGACTTAACCAGTTGGCCATTTAGTTCTTTGGGAAATTCTACTCTGATAGATATATTCTCCATTCCATCAACTTTTCCACTTTCTACAGTCATGCATTAGAACATCCATCTTTGATACTGCTTTACTTCTAAAAGCAGAGCAAACATCCCACTCCTTCAGCAGTCTCCAATCTTTTCCTGTTCCTCCTCAGTTGCTACTATAGCAATAGCTCTTCTCCTTATATCTTCTTCCTTACAATATTGCAGTCATATGTCACTTGAAAATGTCAATTCATTCTGAGAAATGCATTATTAGGCCATTTTGTCACTGTGCGTGCATCGTAGAGTACACTTACACAGACCTAGACAATGTAGCCTATTAAGCATCTAGGCTAGCTGGCATAGCCTATTGTTCCAATATTACACACCTGTACAACATATTCCTGTACTGAATACAGTGGTATTTATACATTCAAGCATGGAAAAAGTACAGTAAAGATGCAATATAAAAGAAAGAAAAACAGTGCATCTGTAAAGGGAACTTGCCACTAGTGAAACTTTCAGGATTAGAAGTTGCTTTGGGTGAGTTAATGAGTGAATGGTGAATGTATGTGCAAGTATAGCACCTTACTATACATTATCATAAACTTCACAAATGCTGTACATATACTCCATTCTAAATTTATTAAAAATTATTTTCTTACTAATAAATTAATCATGTTGTTGTTGTTGTTGTTAGGTGCCGTCGAGTTGGTATCTGACTCATAGCAACCCTCATAGGGTTTTCAATGGCTGACTTTTTCGGGATTGCCTTGGGAGTGGATTGCCAGGCCCTTCTCCCATTTTTGAGGTGCTGGGAATTGAACTCGGGACCTCAGAGACTGCAGCACAGCGCTCTGCCAACTGAGCTAAATCCCATCCCAAAAATCAATCATAGTTTATAGTAATTTTTATAACCTTAATTTTTAAAACTGTTTTCCTCTTTTGTAATGATTAGCTTAAAATACATATTGTACAGCTGTACCAAAATATTTTCTTTTTTATATCTTTATTATTATTTGTTGTTTTGTGCTGTGCAGTCAGGTCTGACTCAGCAACCCTGTGTACAACAGAATGAAACACAACCCAATACTTGCCATGCCCTGCATTATGTCAGCACTTCTCTGCTATTCATAGAGTTTTCAGTGGCTGCTTGTTTCAGGATTGCTTTTGAGAGAGGGCTGCCAGATCCTTCTCCTGTTTTTCACAGTGCTGGAGTGTGAACCCAATGCCTCAGAGAGTGCAGAGCAAGTACTGTACCAATTGAGCTAAACCCCAGCTCCATCTTTATTATATAAATAAAGAGTTTTTTTATTTTCTATTTTTTGCTTACTTTTTAATATGTTTTATTAAAAAATTAAGACACAAACACACACATTGGCCTAGACCTATAAGGAGTCAGAATAATCACAATAGAATAATCAACATCACTGTCTTCTACCTCCACAACTTGTATCACCAGAAGGTCTTCAGGGGTACTCAGACATGGTGGCACACACCTGCCATCCCAGTGCTAAGAGGATGAGGCAGGAGGATCCCCAATTCCAGGACAGCCTGGGCTACATGGCAAGACCCTTCCTTAAAAAATAAACAAGCAAAAAACTCCTGCAAAACAAAAACAAAATGGGAGATCTTCAGGGCCAACACATGCATGGAGCTGTCATCTTATGATAAAAATGCCTTCTAGAATATTTCCTGAAGGAAATGTGTGAGGTTTACAGTTAACTTCTTAAAAATATAAGCAGTAATGATTATAAACCTACAGCCATACTACTGTGGTGTCTGATCCTGTCAGGTCTCAGAAGGTAAGTAGGGTCGGACCTGGTTAGTACATGGATAGGAGACTGCCTGGGAACACCAGGTGCTGTAAGCTTGGGAGAAGGACCCCAGCAACCAACTCCGAAAAAAACAATCTGCCATTGACAACCCTATGAATAGCAGAGAAGCAGTAATAATACTATTTCTCCTATTGCATGTAGGGTCCCTGTGAGCCTGATACTGACTCAATGACACCTAACAACAACAACAATTATACAATATGGTATATATCATTGTAAAGTATTATACACTCTATATGGGCTGGGATTTAGCTCAGTTGGTAGAGTGCTGCGCTGCAGTCTCTGAGGTCCCGAGTTCAATTCCCAGCACCCCCAAAATGGGAGAAGGACCTGGCAACCCACTCCCAAGGCAATCCTGAAACAGCCATTGAAAACCCTATGAGGGTCACTATGAGTCAAATACTGACTTGACGGCACCTAACATACTCTACATAATCGTGTATAATATATTTTTATCACTGGCAGCTCAGTACCATGGTTAAACTGGCAATTCAAGAAAGCTGTGAGTAACACATTGTGCTCTGATATTAGATGTTAGGATGGCTAATATACCACTTAGTAATATGAACTTTTCAGCATCATTATATTCTTGTGAGATAATTCTTATACATGCTGCTTGTTAATGATTAAAATATCATTATGTGGCATGTGCCTGTATCTCATTTGGACACTCCTACTTCCATCTTTATGTCCAGTGAAACTCAAAAGCTAAAAGAATGTAATGTTAGCTTTCTTTATACCTGCATTCAGGTTGCTGAACCTTGGAGAATAAGCTTTGCACTATCAGGCAGATCAATAGGGCTATTCATTTATAATCATCAGCATCAGTGACCCTTTGGCCACTTCTGCAATCAATGACCGAAAATAGTTTTTCAGCTTTGTAGAACTTTCCATTCCTCTCATCATACTGTGCACTCTCAGCAGAAACTCAGAATTTGCCTTCAGACAGTCAAAAGGAAATATCACAAAACAATTTCTTCAGATTCCCACCACAAATCTACAAGTCATAATTTCTTATCTTCTCTCCTTTCTTTACATTCACAACACTGGAGTTGCCACTCTTTCTTTTTAAACTTAATCTTTAAATTGTCTTTTGTTATTGTTGTTAGACCCAACTCTCCAGTTGGGTCTGACTCATAGGGACCCTATGTACAAAAGAATGAAACACTCCCCGATTCTATCCCAGGCACATGATCTTATGTTTAAGCCTATTGTTGTAGACTCTGTGTCAGTCCACCTAGTTGAGGGTTTTCCTTTTTTGCATTGGCCTACCACTCTCCAAAACATGATGTTCTTCTCCAGGAATGGTCCATCCTTACTACATAGCCAACATATGTAAGACCCAGTCTAGCCATCCTTACTTACAAGGAGCACTCTAATTGCACTTCTTCACTCTGATTGCTTCCAATGAACACTCTGATTGCTACTGAAGGCTGTCCATGATTTTGCTCTACTTGGCTCTACAATCAACATCCATGGAAGCTGCAGTCAAGAAATCAAAAGGCTTGTTGCTTTGGGAAATGCTGTGGCAAAAGATCTCTTCTGAGTGTTGAAGGGTAAAAATGTCACATTGAAGACGAAGGTATGCCTGACTCATGCCGTGGTCTTTTCAGTCGCATCATATGGTTATGAAAGCTGGACATTGGACAAGGGGGACAGGAGAAGAATTAATGATTTTGAATTATGGTGCTGGAGACAATTATTGAATATACCATGGACTGTCAAAAGAACCAACAGATTTTTCCTAGAAAAAGTGCAACGAAAGTGCACCACTCCAGCACTTTCTTACTTTTTCAATTTCTTCTAATTGCATATATCATTTTTATATGTTAGATTTCTTCAAGCCATCTTCCTCATCTGTATTTTCAGTTTACCTTTTCATTCATGACAAAGCCTGGAAGTATGTATTTATATTGCGTTTTAGAGCTTTGCTTCTCTCTATCTGTCATCTATCTATCTATCTATCTATCTATCTATTATCTATCTATCCTCTATCTATCTATCTACATAATCTATCTATCGCATTTGTAATTTATCTATATCTATCCATCTATCCTGGGGCTGGGATTTAGCTCAGTTGGTATAGCGCCGCTCTATAGTCTCTGAGGTCCCGAGTTCAATTCCCACCACTGCAAAAATGGGAGAAGGACGTGGCAATCCACTCCCAAGGCAATCCCAAAACAATCAGCCATTGAAAACCCTACAAGGGTCGCTATGAATCCGACACGACTCGATGGCACCTAACAACAACAACAATGGTCCATCTATCCACTCATGCAATTTCAACTTAAAAAGCAAAAATTCTATCGAGTGTGAGTTTTCCTTCAACTTCTAGATGCAAAAAATTCTAAAGTAGCATCTTTTTTTTTCTTTCTCTAACCTCTCAACCATTCTCTTCCATAAGTGGGGAGAATCATCTGATATGTAACCCAGAACATATTTAGCTCATTTTTTCTTTACTTTTACTGAATTTCCTCTTTCAGAATTCTCTTTTCTAAATTTATTGTCATACTGTAATTGATCATTCTATTTAGAAAGATGAAGTTGATTTTGTCTCCTTGTCCCCTCCTCTCTTCATTCCATATATCCAGTATGCCCTCCGCTTCCTCAAGCTGTCAGTCATCCTCCTATTCTGGCTTTCTATCTCCCCCTGCTGGTTTCTGTTATGCCACTGTAACTAGTATTCACCTATCACTTCTTGCATGCTGTGCAGCTCCACTTGTTATTTTTAAATGAACAGCTATTTATGTGACTACATCATTTGTCTTAAATTTAGTTTAAATTTGGTATATGAATGAGTCCCTGGAATTGTCTCCATACTGGTAACTTCTCAGCTTGTTCATTGAGAATTAGTAGTAAGACAATTCTCTTAATTCCTCAGTATGTCATATATTTGTAACCTCAAGTTTTTTATGTTTTCTTGATCCTTCTCTTTGGATCACCTTTCTCTTTCTCCATCTGTATCCATTTACCTAAAGCTTGTTTGGTATTCTTTCAGATTTGGCCCTCAAATTAACTGTCAGTTCTTATAGAATTTTTATTGCTCTCTAAAAGTCCAACTAATAACAGAGTTGGGCTTGAATAGCATACAGTTTTGTTTTGTGACTAGTGTAGTATTTAAATAATGTGAAAACATCATTGCTTTCTATTTTGACTCCTGCAATTATGGAGCTGAGTATAACAATAATATACCATCCTGTGGCATAATAAAATTATTGCCTGAAAGACTATTTTTGAATGGAATAACTATCATGTGTATGATATAATGGTAAATATTTTTAGTCAGTCTGAAAAAATACCTTGGATCTAAGAAAAAACAAACAGAAATAGTGCGCTATTTCTTTATATCACCATAAGTAATGATTTCTGTATTAGTTCCTGTTGTCAATACATAAAAGCAGTGATATACATCACAGTTCTGAAAGGCAACAGTAACAATGCCTTATACTTTATTTTGAGATGTCACTCAGGCAGAATATCTCAAAGTAAAACAGATAAAAATAGAATAATTTGGCTATCACTTCTACCTCATTTTACAACTATATGCCTTCCCTCATACTTTCCCAATTCTTTCTCACCTTATGAACAAACATTACTACTATGACTATTAGTAATCCTGCACTTATTAGTAGTCTTTGTCATTTATTATATCCCAGTGCTTTCTACTGAAACTTTATAAGGTTGTCCTGTATTATTACCTACCCTTTTAAAATGAGGGACGTGCAGCACAGGGGAGATTATATGATTTAATCAAGATCTCATCCAGTAAAGGCAGCACTTGTTTATAAACTTGTAGAAATGATGTAAAACTCATGCTAAATTAGCACTATTTATATCCTTAAGCCAGTACAATCATGACTATACTATCATCTGCTCTAGTCCCACTTCCACAGTGGGTCCTGAAGGAGTGGAGCTACAGCAATGGTTGTGTTCTGTGCCATGGGGAGAGCACTTAACTTGAAATCAAACTGCCTCAAGTAGAAAGTAGAAATCCATCACACTCCATGTGTCTTCAGCAAGTGGTTGTACTTCTATAAGGATTAGTCTCCCCATCTGGCTAGTCACTGGATGTCTCTGAGGATTAATCTCCAAATCTGCTAGTTCACAGTTTCATCTTAAAGAAAGAAGAGATAAAGGATATTAAAGGTTTTAATTGCTATACAAATTTAAGTGATATTAAGGTCTAACTCATTTAAATTAGCATTTTGCTGTTGGAGATGGGCTAAATTTCTACTTTGAGATTTATAACTATAGGACTGTTAATTGCTCCCTCAATCTTAGTTTCTGTAAAATGGAAACAAAAATTAATAACTCCACAGGTTGTTTTATCTTTTAGTATGATGGCATATGTATAATGTGGGACACATATTGACTGCTAAATAAATGTGAGTTCCCTAATATTTTATTTTACTGTTCTGACATTCCTGGATCTAAGATATGGATTTTAGTTTTCTTTATAAGTTTGATTCCCAAATTCATTTCTATTTCTTAGACCCCAGGTCCTAGACTCTTTTGGGAAAGTTGTAGTTTCATTCCCAATTTGGGCATAATCAAACTGGACTGTCTTTTTACGTGTTTCTTACTATTTTGTGCTTACTGGTTGTACAACCTGGGCTCATTAAATCATATTTGTATTATGATTGAACCCTGACTACTTGCCTGTTTGCTAGGGAGTTGGAATTTCTCATTTGTGTAAGTCTATATTCTAATTTTAAATAAGTTTTAAGACACAATTTTTATGCTGTTTTTGACTTGTGCCTAGTACTGACAAAGTGTAAGATCATTTTGCCTAGCTCTAGATCCCAGAACTTTCTCTCTGAGTTCTCCATTCTGTTCCATCAGCATATGTGTCTATCTCTCTGATATACTGTGCTGTATTGGTTATTATAGCTACATAGTAAGCCTTAATATTGGATTATTGAGTGATTGCTCCCTCTCTCTGCAGCCATAGAATCCTGTATCTGATCCTACCTGATCTCGATTCTAAGCAAGGTCAGCCTAGTTAGTCCTTTCATGGGAGACCACCTGGGAATATGAGATTCTGCAGACTACAAATAAGGACCTGGCAATCCACTCCTGAGACAATCTGCCATTAAAAACCTTATGAATATCCTAGAAGCACTGACAGTACCAGACATGGCATAGTATCAGAGAGTGTTTTGTCCTTTTATGGGCCGAGGTTTAGCTCAGTTGGTAGGGTGCTGCTCAGCACTCTCTGAGGACCTGGGTTTGATCCCCAACACCACAAAAATGGAAGAAGGACTTGACAATCCACTCCCAAGGCATGGGACTTGACTGTACTTAACAACAACAACAACAACAACAACAACAACAACAACAATAAGTTCTCTCTTTCTTCTTCTTTTTTAATTCTTTATTCATCTTTATTCATAGTCTTTTTAAAAATGATAGCAGATCCATGTCTCTTGGAAACATTTTTGTTGTTAATATCTTATGGAAGAGAGGATGTATTGGTTTCCCATATATGCATCCTTCCTGATTGAGTTAGGACTAACTATACATAATGCCTTGAAAATTTAATGCTTTACATCCTTTAACTAAAAAGACTGGAAGCAAGCCACAGTTTGGGGTAGAATTCTCCTCCTGTTATAATGGTACATGTAGACAGAATCCTGTTCCTTTGCTTTCATCACAGGAGTTCATGATGGATGGGGCCTAATCTTTCATGTGCCATGGACAGGAGCTTAGAAAAAAAATTGAAAAGTCAGCTTTTTGTACAGTGTTATTCCCAGAGAGCAAGAGAGAGGATTAGCCTTATTTCCACATGTTTGTTTTCCCTGCTGACAGAAAAGCTCATGCTAAACTGATATTGTCCACACAAATTTGAAGATAAAGTGATTAAACCCAAATACCCATGAGCTATTACTTTCCTGACTATATATAAAAAAAAACTCTACACAGGGAATTCCTGGTGCTAGGAAAAAAGGCATCTGTTTTCAGCTTATTCCAAGCTGGAAGTGTTTCTTATCGTCTGAGAGAGTATAAAATGTCCCTGTACTGATTATGTACAAGACTCTTTGGCAGGGATATTGCTTCATCAAGGGATCCCACATCATAGAGTAGGCAGTATTATGCACAGTGGCTATTTCAGGAAAGCAGTACCTTCTGTGATAATAATTCCTTGAGATTTCATGGAAAATATTGGCTCAAGTAAATTTCAAATACATCCTCACTGCTACATCATTTGGCTTGATAAACAGCACATGAAAACAGGGAGAACACACAGAAGATCAGAACATGATGTAAAGGTGGCATCAAGAAGGTTTGTTTTTAATCCTGCTAAGCATCTGATAGATGTAAAGGTGCTTAAGGGAGTATCTGGGAGAAGGACCCAGCAGCCCACTCCTGAAACAATCAGCCACTGAAAACCCTATGAGAATAGCAGGGAAGCATTGGTATAGTGCCAGGCATGGCACAGCGTCAGATAATGTTTCTTTCTGATGTTCATAGGGTGGCTATGAGTTAGACCTGATTTCATACCGCCTAACAACAACAAGGGAGCATCAGCTTGACTTGCATTGTCCAAAGTGAATATTAATAGGAAAGATAGCAATACAATAAACCGTGATTGATATGTATTATTTGGACACCTAGATGCCTCCCTCCATCATTTTGCTTAGTATGATATTCTCCCATCAAGCACTGGGTGTAGAGGTGACTGTCAATCACAATTCCCTTTCTCATTGAAATAAGAAATGACCACGTGACCCAGTTAGGACAAACATAGACTCTCAAAAACTAGCCATAGCAGTTGCTTCTGGTATGGGCTCATTTCCTAAGCTGGGTTGACTGACTCATTTTCTGAGATTTCCATCTGGGACTCATAGGTAAATATCTGACTATCAGGAGCTACTTTGAGTCTGTATTCCAGAATCTTAGAGTAGTAAGCCATACAAAATGATAGAAACAGTGGCAAATTTTTTCAGACATACTTTTCTAAGTTAAGTCCTACCCTACTGTTTATTAAGGTGGAATTAGTTTATACCATTTTTCGGATCTTCTAAGTTTCTTGCTGACTTTCTACCTTACTGATCATTGGGAGAGAAACATTCCATTCTCCACATATAATTATGGATTTGTCCACATGTACTTTCATTTTAGTTAGTTGTCATTCAAATGTCTAGGATTTCTTTTTCTTTTTCTTTTTCTTGGTACTGGGGGTTGAGCACAGGGCATCGCACTTGCATGCTCTGCAAGTGCTGGACCACTGAGCTGCACCCCCAGCCCATTTTTTTACTTTCTGAGACAGGGTCTCACTAAGTTAGGCAGACTGCCTCTGTTCTCAAACTTGTGATCCTCCTGCCTCCGACTCCTGAGCAGCTGGGATTACAGGCGTGTGCCCCTGTGCCCTGCCAAATGGCTGGGATTTCTGTGTTATATTCACATACATTTCAGGTTGTTATGTCTTCTAGTAAATTAACTCTTACACTGCATAATATTGCCCATCTTTATTACCGATACTTCTACATGTTTGAAAATAAGCTTTTTCTGATACCCAGATAGCCACCTGGCTGGCCTGCCTGCCTATCTGCCTTCCTTCCTTCCCTCTTTCCTTCCTTCCTTCCTACTATATACAGTACAATTTGATGTTAGGTACAATTTGATGTTTTGACATATGTGTATATTGTGTACTTATCAAATTGGAGTAGTAAGTGTATCAATTCCCTCATAATTTCTTTGAAAACATTCAAAAGCCTCTCTTCCATGTATTTTGAAATATACATTATTGATGATTATAGTCATCTTTACCCACACATCTTTCAGTTTGCCATACTGTGGGGACATGGATGTTGCTATGAGGCTGAAAGCTATGCCACTGGTATCTCAGATACCACCAGAATCACCCATGGTGGACAGGTTTCAGCTGAGCTTCCAGACTAAGACAGACTAGGGAGTGTCGCTATTGCTGTTAGGTGCCTTCTAGTTGGTATCCGAGTCATAGCAACCTTACATACAATAGGCAAAATACTATTGTCACTGCTTTCTGCTATTCATAGGGTTTTCAATGGCTGATTGAGTTTTGGGAGTGGGTTGCCAGGTCCTTCTCCCAAGACTACAGTATCTGGTGTTCCCAAGCAGTCTCCCATCTGAGTACTAACCAGGCCTGACCCTGCTTAGCTTCTGAGATCTGACAGGATTAGTACCACAGGGCTATGGCTACAGGCCAGACTAGGGAGTAGGACATGGCAAATCATTTCTGAAACAACTAGCCCTTGAAAACCCTATACATAGCAAATAAACACTGTCAGATATACTGCCCCCAACCAGTCAAAAGGCACTCAAAAACCTACTGGGGAATAATTGTCTCCTCAAAGTAGAGTCTACCTTGATGACAGAAATGGAGTAAAGCCCCGGGGTTTTCCATCTGCTGATGTGGCATAACTCAGAATGAGGAGAAACAACTATAAATATCCATTAATAATTGGAACATGGAATCTAGGAAAATTAGAAATTGTTAAAAGAGAAATGGAGTCTGTAAACATTGACATTCTAGGCATAAGTGTGCTAAAATGGAAGTGCATGGGCCATTTTGAGTCAGATAATCATATGCTCTACTATGCAGAGAATGACAGACTAAAAAGAAATGGGGTTGTATTCAACATAAAAAAAGACATCTCAAGATCTATCCTAAAATGCAACGCTGTCAGTAATAGAGTAATATCCATAGGCATATAAGGAAGGCCAGTGAATATGACTATTATTAAAATTTATACACCCACCACTAAGGCCACAAATAAAGAAAGGGAAGATTTCTACCAGTTTCTGCAACCTGAAATAGATCAAACATGCAATCAGGACATACTGATAATCACTGGTGACTGGACTGCAAAGGTTGGAAACAAAGAAGATGGCTCAGTAGTTGGAAAATATGGCCTTGGTGAACAGATATGATGCTGGACATCCCATGATAGAATTTTGTCAGACCAGTGACCTTTACATTACAAATACATTTTTTTTCACCAACATAAATAGTGACTATACACATGGACTTCACCAGATGGAACATACAGGAACCAAATTGACTATATTTGTGGAAAGAGATAATGGAAAAGCTCCATATCAAATGTCAGAACAAACCAGGTACTGATTGTGGATCAGACCATCAACTTCTCATATGCAAGTTCTAACTGAAACTGAAGAAAATTAGACAAGTGTAGGAGAGCCAAGGTATGACCTTGAGTATATCCCACCTGAGTTCAGAGACCATTTCTATACTAAGTTTAATGCATTAGACACAAATGATAGAAGACCAGACATGCTGTGGCGTGACATCTAAGATATCATTCATAAAGAAAGCAAAAGGTTATTGAAAAGACAAGAAAGAAAGAAGAGACCAAATTACATGTCAAAAGAGACTCTGGAGCTTGCCCTTGATTTTTGAGCAGCTAAAGTAAAAGGAGGAGAAGGGCCTGGCAATCCACTCCCAAGGCAATCCTGATACAGTCAGGCATTGAAAACCTTATGAGGGTCGCTGAGTCAGATACTGACTTGACGGCACCTAACAACAACAACAAAGTAAAAGGAAGCCATGATGAAGTTAAGAAACTAAACAGAAGATTTCAGAAGGCAGCTTGAGAAGACAAAAACAAATATAATGACATATGCAAGGACCTGAAGGCAGAAAACCAAAAGGGAAGAACACGCTCTGTGTTTCTCAAGCTTAAGGAAGTGAAGAAAAAATTCAAGCCTGGAGTGGCAATAGTGAATGATTCTATAGGGAAAATATTAAATGATACAGGAAACATCAAAAAAAGATGGAAGGAATATACAGAGTCATTATACAAAAAAGAATTGGTAGATGACCAACCTTTCCAGGTTGCATATGAAGAGGAATAAATGATATTGAATGAGGAAATTGAAGCTGCCTTGAAATAATTGGCAAAACACAAGGCTCCAGGAACTGATGAAATACCAGTAGAAGTGTTTCAACCAACAGATGCAGCACTGGAGATGCTAACCTGTTTATGCCAACAGATTTGGAAAACAACTACTTGGCCAACTGACTGGAAAGGATCCATATTTGTGCCCATTCCCAAAAAAGGGGGATCCAATTCAATGTGGAAACTATTGTACAATACCGTTTATATCACATGCAACCAAAATTTACTAATGATCATTCAAAAGCTACTATAGCTGTATATAGACAGGGAACTACTGAAAAATCAAGGCAGATTTACAAGAGGGCAGGGAACGAGGGGCATCATTACTGATGTCAGATGGATGTTAACTGAAAGCAGAGAATATCCAAAACATGTCTATCTATGTTTTATCAACAATGCAAAGGCATTTGACTGTGTGGATCATAACAAATTATGGACACTTTCAAGAATGGGAATCCCACAGCACCTAATTATACTCATGAGGAATCTGTATATGAACTAGGAGGCAGTTATTTTAACAAGGAAACACTGCCTGGTTTAAAGTTGAGAAGCTGTGAGTCAGGGATGTACACCTTCACCCTATCTCTTCAGGTTCTATGCTGAACAAATTATTGTAGAAGCTGGACTTTATGAAGAAGATCGCAGCATCAGGATTGGAGGAAGACTCATTAACGGCCTGTGTTATGCAGATGAGGCAGCTCTGCTTGTTGAAAGTGGAGAGGATTTGAAACATTCACTGACAAATATCAAAGAACATAGCCTTCAGTATAGATTGTGACTAAACATCAACAAAACAAAAATCCTTACGACTGGGTCAGCACGCAACTTCACAATAAATGGAGAAAAGATTGAGGTTGTCCAAGATTTTGCTTTGCTTGCCTCTATAATCAATACCCATGGAAGCAGCAGTCAAGAAATCAAAAGACGCATTGCTCTAGGAAAAGCTGTGGCAAAAGATCTCTTGAGAGTATTGAAAAGCAAAGATGTCACATTGAAGACAAAGGTGCGTCTGACTCATGCCATGGTATTTTCAGTGGCATCATATGGTTGTGAAAGCTGGACATTGAACAAGGGAGACAGAATTGATGCTTTTGAATTGTGGTGCTGGAGACGTCTATTGAATATACCATGGACTGCCAAAAGAACCAACAAATCTGTCCTAGAAGAAGTACAACCAGAGTGCTCCTTGGAAGCAAAAATAGCCAAACTGCGTCTTACATATTTCTGACATGTAGTCAGGAGCAAACAATCCCTGGAGAAGGACACCATGTTTGGGAGAGTGGCAGGTCCTGGCAAAAGAGGAAAACCCTCCACCAGATGGATTGACACAGTGTCTGCAACAATGGGCTTAAACATAAATAAGATTGTTTGCCTGGCACAGAATCATGAAGTATTTCGATCTGCTGTACTTAGGGTCACTATGAGTCGGACTCGACTCAACGGCACCTAACAGCAACAATAACAAGATTGTGTGCCTGGCCCACAATCAGGGAATGTTTGCAAGTGGTATACATAGGGTTGCTATGAGTCAAATTTGACTCAAAGGCACCTAACAACAATAACATCAACAACCCTGCAATAGAATACAAGCAACTTTCTCCCTTATCTAATTTTAGTTTTGTACTTGTTGACCATCCTCTCTCCATGTTTCCCTCCACAAATCCCTCTTCATTCTTTTGTAATCACTGTTCTAATCTCTTTATCTATGAGATAAACTTATTTGTTGTTGTTGTTGTTAGGTGCCATTGAGTTGGTATGACTCATAGAGACCCTCATAGGGTTTTCAATGGCTGACTGTTTCGGGATTGCCTTGGGAGTGGATTGCCAGTTCCTTCTCCCATTTTTGCAGTGCTGGGAATTGAACTTGGGACCTCAGAGACTGCAGTGCAGCGCCCCACCAACTGAGCTAAATCCCAGCCCATAAACTTGTTTAGATTCCACATAAGAGTGTGATCCATGTTATCTTCTTCTTTCTGTGTCTGTCTTATTTCACTTAACATAATGTCATCCAGATTCTTTCATGTTATTTAAATGAGAGGATTTTATCCTTTGTGTGGCTGGATTGTATTTCATTGTGTAGCTATACCATATTTTCTTTACCCATTCATTTTGTATTGTGCATTTGGGTTGATTCCAAGTCTTGACTATTGTGAAAAGCACTGCAGGAGACATAGTAGTGCAGATGTCTTGTCAACATTCTGATTCCATGTCCTTTTGATTTATACTCATAGTGAGATTGATAGATCATAAAAGAATTTAATTTTTAGCTTTTGAGACTCAGAAACTGTTTTATATAATGGATATACTAATTTCATTTCCCACAAACTGTGTGCAAGGGCTTCCTTTTCTCTATATCCAAACCAACACTTGTTTTGTTTTGACCTTTGATAATAACCATCCTAACTGGAGTTAAGTGGTATCTTATTGTAATATTGATTTGCCTTTCCTTAATAATTAGTGATGCTATGGATTTTTTTTTCATATTCCTGTGGCCCTTTTGTGTGTCTATTGTGGTCTTTTTTTATTTTTAAATTATTTTTTTCTGATAAGTTGCCATATTTTTAAATATTAACCCATTTTCAGATGTATAGTTTGCAGATATTTTGTTCCATTTTCAAGCTGTTTCTTTTTCATTATTTTTACTTAACACAGTACCATAAGTCCTAGCCAAAGTTCTTAGTCAAGAGAATGAAATAAAAGCCTTAAACTTAAAGGAAAGAAGTCAAATTGTCCCTGTTTGCAAACATGATATTACAAATAGAAAGCCCTAAATGTTCCACCAAAAACTATTTGGATAAATAACCAAGTCTAGTAAAATTGTAGCATACAAAATCAATATACAAAAACAGTAGCATTTTTATATGCTGATAGTGAACTATCTGACAAAGAAATCAAGAAAACAATTCTATGTATAATAGTGACAGAAACAATAAGAAATCTAGGAATGAACTTTTTCAAGAAAATGAAATATCTATACCTTGAATACTATGAAATAATGAAAAAAATTGAATAGGACACAAATAAATGGAAATGTTTCCTATGTTCATAGATTAAAAGAATTATTATTGCTATGATGATCATAATCCCCAAAATGATCTACAGATTTAATACATTCCCCATCAAAATACCAGTGCCATTCTATATAGAAACAAAAACAAAACCCCCAAATTCATAAGGAATAATAAATGAAAAAAAAATCCTAAAATTCATAAGGAATAAGAAAAATCTGTGATAGCCAGAGCAATTCTGAGCAAATGGAACAAAACTGGAAACATTACACTAGTTTATTTAAAAGTATACTACAAAGCTATAGTAAACAAAACAACATAATTCTGGAATAAAAACAGGTACATAGGCCAAGGGAACAGAACAGACAATCCATAAGTAAATTCATGCCCTTACAATGGACTGCCTTTCAACAAAGGATACAAACACATACTTTATGGAAAGTCAGTCTCCTCAGTAAATAGTGCTGAAAAAATTGGATCTCCACATGCAGAAGAATGAGACTAGATCAGGACCTTTGGTCAAAAATAAAAATCAACTCAAAATGGATTAAAGTCTTATATGTAAGACCTGAAACTAAAATCTAGTAGAAGGTAAACATAGGAAAAATGCTTCAGGAAATTTGGCTAGGCAAGGATTTTTAGGTAAGCCTTCTAAAGCACAGGCAACACAACCAAAAATAGACAAGTAGGATTGTGACAAACATAAAAGCTTCCCTAGAGTAAAATAAACAATCAACAGGTGAAAAGCCAACCTACTGAGTGAGAGAAGATATTTGCAAACTCTAAATAGTAGTTTTTTAAATTAGTTTTTAAGTGGCATATCTTTTCCTGTCCTTTGATTTTCAGTTATTTCATGATTATGTTTAAAATAGTGTTCATGTGTTGTTGTTGTTAGGTGCCGTCGAGTCGGTATCGGACTCATAGTGACCCTCATAGGGTTTTCAATGGCTGTTTCGGGATTGCCTTGGGAATGATTGTCAGGTCCTTCTCCCAGTGTTCATGTAGACAGCATGTATTTTGGCTGTTTTTTAAATCTGTTGTTAAAATCTGTCTTTTAGTCTATGTGGTTGTTGTTAGGTGCCCTCTAGTCGGGTCCGACTCATAGAGATCCTCATCAGGTTTTGATGGCTTAGTTTTGGGAATAGGCTACCATGTCCTTCTCCCCTTTTTGTGTTGCTGGGGATGGATCCCAGGACCAGAGAGCACAGAGCACCACTCTACCAACTGAGCTAAACCTAAGCCCTGTCTGTGAGTTTAGGTAATTTATATTAATGTAATTAATAATATGGTTGATTTTGGTCTACTGTTTTATTCTTTTCAGTTCATTTAGTTTTGGTTTTCTCTTTTACTTCCTTATTCTTTATTGATTAAATTTTTAAGCATTCTTTTATAATATATTTGATTATATTATTATACTTTTGATTAGCTGCTCTTGAAATTATAATTCATGTGCTGGACCCTTTACATCTCAGAGACAAAATCTTTTAAATATTTTACATTATCCATCTTTGTATCTGATACACAGATCATGCATTATTTTATATTACCAGGATTTGCTAGTTGCAGTGACAACTTTACACTTTGATTTACTATCAGTATGTAATAATATGACTCAGGTATATTTCCAAAGATGGTAATTTTTCTAATCCATGTAGAATCCTAATGCTTATAGAAGTATACTCCTGCAATGGTGAAAAAAAAAAAAACTTTGTATGAAAGCAAAAGAATGCCCTCTAAAGAATTTAAACACACAGAGATGCTTTTCAGGGTATGTATGATTCGTAGACTCTTTATGAGAGCATTGAGGAAATAGTGTAAGGGTTGATTATCCAAAGTAGTTTCCATAATCACACAACATGATTAGCTCTCAAAGACAGCAGGTGCCTCTGGTATGAGCAGGAAAATGCAAAATCAAAGCAGTAGAGTTAGAAGATCTGAGTCATGAATCACCATCACCAAAATCATGAAAACATTTTTTTTTAGAAAAGGAAATGTGGGAATTTCTGATTGTTTTCCTCAGCTTTGAAATCTGTGTATGATACAATCTCCCTAGTCTCCATTTCTGATTCCCTTATTCTAATGGACAGATGTTGAACTTTAGTATTTGTTCACCATGTCTTAGTTTTATCATTTTATTTCCTTATTATTTAGTACTATATTTTGAGGTAATTCTTACATTGAATTTCACAGACATTTAGCTCACTGTTCAGAACTGTCTATATAGGTATGCACCATAGTCCACGTCTGTAATCCTAGTGACTCAGGAGGCTAAGGCTGGAGGATTGTGAGTTTGAGGCCAGAGGCAGCCTGGGCAACTTAGGGAAACTCTGTCTCAAAATAAAAAATAAAAAGGGGCTGGAACTGTAGCTCAGTGGTAGAGCATTTGCCTAGTATGCATGATGCCCTGGGTTCAACCTCTCATGCTGTGGGAGGACAAAAGTGTCTATATAGAAATATACTGATTTACTGAGATTTTTGCCACTTCTTATTACTATCATCATTCTCATTATTACCATTTTTTTGTTGTTGTTGTTTTTGTTGTTGTCAGCTATTGCACATTAAAATTCTGTATGGTTGACTTGACTATTCCTGGGTACACTGTACTCTCACACATTTAAATAATATCAATTATGTTTAATCATTATATTAACTTTCCCCACATATTTAGTCATTTCTGTGTGTATAGCTATATTGCTTACCTCAGGTCTGATGTTGGAAAAGACTGTCCCATATCTACAATGTATACTCATAGGATTTTATTTAAAGGCAAATATTTATTAAAGCATGAGAAAGGGAGTACAGATATGTATCAGAAATCAAAGAGACATTCCACAGGAATCCCTGTTTTTCCACATGTATGCACCATACCGAGCCCCTAGCTTGAACTGTCATGATCTGTGCAGAATCTGGAATTAGGTAGAACTCATCAAAACAGCTGTTTGCATCTATTTAAGTAATCAAGTCACACTTGTCAAATGGATTGACCCAACTGCAAACCAGCTATAAAGAAAGTGATCCTGTGGGTCGGCAGGGAAGTATCAGATCTTAAATATTTGTTATGTGCCATGGAGTCAGGTCCAGCTCAAAGCAACCCTATGTACAATAGAATGAAATGCTCCCTGATGCTGTGCCATCCGTGGCACTGTGTCAGTGCCTCTCTGCTGTTCATAGCACTTTTGACAGCTGATTGATTGTTTCTGCTTTGGGTTTGGGCTGCCAGATCCTTCTCCCATTTTTGCAGTGCCAGATGTTGAACTCCAGGCCTCAGAGCATGCAGAGGTACACTCTACCAACTGAGCTAAACCCCAGCGCTCACATCTTAAGTATTACATTGTAAATCCCACTGCTGTGATCTTGCCAAGAGCCAAAAGCCAGACATCTAAGAGTCCCAAGATATAAACATTGAGCTTTCCCAGTCCAGATATTCACTAAATCTGGTTCTTTATCATTAATATTTTCTTTTGAAAGGCTTTATTCTGTCTGTGCCTGTCATATCATTTTATGGCCATTTGTCTCTAGATTTTGTAGAGAAATGTGGGATTGAGCTATTGGCATGTGGCTTTCATTGTTAGTGTTCTGAGTGTAGGACTTCTCATTTTTTTCTGTTCCTAATACAGAGAATACTACTTACTTTCTTCTTACCAATAATATACACGTAATTCTGCTATGTGGAAGTGGGGTCTTCTGTAGACAATAGTCATTTCCAGAAGCAGGTTAGATCTGGAATGGTCAAAGTTGGGGTGAAGTTAACTTTCTCTAGCTGATACTATTGTTGTTGTCAGGTGCAGTCCATTCAGTGTCCGACTCATAGCCACCCCATGTACAACAGATGAAACACTATTGTCAGTGCTTCTCTACTATTTCTAGTTTATTCTAAAAATAAACAATGGCTGATTATTTTTATTGGGAGTGGGTTACCGAACCCTTCTCCCAAGCCTAGAGCATCTGGTATTCCTGGTTGTTCTGTCTCCCATCGAAGTACTAACCAGGTCCAACTCTGTTAAGCTTGCGAAATCTGATGGGATCAGATGCCACAGTGGTACAGCTGCAGGCTGTACCACTATACTACTAGTGTAATAACTTTACATGCTGTCTTTTTTCCTTTTGTTGCTTATGTATGGTATTACAGTTTGTAGCTCCCCTGAAGTTTGCCAACTTTTCATCAGCCTCCTCATAAACAGATTTAAAATACATTTTCATTCTCCATATTTCTCCCTAACTTAACATAAACAATTACTCAGAATTAAGGTCCACACAGAATAACATCTTTGTTTACTATGCTCCTTCCTGCTTCTGACTTTATATTTCCTAATGTATTTACTTTGAATGCTTCTTTTTCTCTCTATCCTTTTAAATTAGCCCTAGTCTTATAATTATTCCATGGAAAACCTTTCCTGATTCACCACTCTAAGTTAACTTGCCCCCTTATATTTTCAAACAGGACTTGAATTTAGCCTTCTGGGATTTTCTGACAATTGTTTTTATCCTCAGTAGGATTCATAGAGCTTCCTGAATCTGTGATTTAATTTATTTTGTCAGTTTTGGAAAACTCTTTAGTATTACCTCAAATATAGTGTCTGTCCCTTCCTTCCATTGGAGAGTTCAATTATAATTATATAAGAGATTTTTATAATGTGTATATAAGCATATATATGTATTCTTTATATGTAACTGTCTGTACAGATATTAGTCAAAACATAAGTTTATACGAATGTTTTCAACTCTAATCGATTACTACATGGATCATTTTTGCTTGCCCTCACTTATTGAATTAAAGCCTCCTGATCCAACAGTAAGAATTCCAGATACAACAGCTGCAATTAATTTATGTAATTGTTCAGCTGTAATGTTTATGTGTAGTGGTTTCATATTTACTAACTGTATCCCTGTAGAAACTACTTTTATGAACTAGAGTACTATATTTGAAAACACATCATCATACCCAGGTCATGTGAATTTTCTATTTCCTTTAAGAATTTGTATATTTGTATTTTATATGTAGCACTATTGTATTTAACATTTAGCTTTATTATCATTTTATTTGTTTTTTGTGATAGGTGTAAGAATATTGTTTATTTTTTGCATGTGAGCACCCAATTATTCCAGAACCATTTGTTGCAAAGATAATACTTTCACTATTGAATTGCCTTTGCTTCTTTGTCAAAGATAAGTTGGCTGTATTTGTTTGCATATTTTTCTGTATTATATTTTATTATCTTCAGCTAGTATATTTTATTATTCAGTACTATATTTTATTATCTTCACCACACCCCACAACCATATTATAATGATTAGTACACTCCCATTTTTAGTCTTGAAATCAAGTACTGTCAGTGTTGGGGTTTTTGTTGTTGTTGTTGTTGTTGTTGTTAATTTATTTTTTTTTTAATTTTCTCGTATTGTGTATTATAGTTCTTTTGTTTTTCCATAAAAGATATAAAATCAGCTTGCTGATATCTATAGAATAACTTTCTCATATTTTGATTGGAATTTCATTGAATCTATAGATAAATGGGAGAAAATTTCACATTTTAACAGGATTGAGACTGTAATCCATGAACATGAACTTTCTCTCCTTTTATTTAGATCTTTGATTCCTTTCCTGCGTGTTTGTAGTCTTTTTCCTTTTTTGCATGCAAATCCTTTACTGTTTTTGTCAACTTTCTTAGTATTTCATTTTCAGTAGATATTTATTATTCCATTTTTATTCCTTCATTTTCAGTAGATATTTATTATATTGTTTTTAAAATTCTAATTCTAATTGTTAGTTGCTACTCTGTGCTAAAACTACCACCTTTTTATCTTAACTTTACATCATCTTTTGTTTTATATATAAATCTTGCTATAATTGCATGTTACTTATAAGATTTCATTGTGATTCTTCTGCATATACAGTCATGACATCTGTGTAGAGAGAGTTTTATTTCTTCCTCTATAATCTGTGTATCTGAACTGTTGGCATATTATTGCAGTAGTTAAGACTTCAATTACAAGGACAACTATTGAGGGAGTAAATCTTTGCTTTATTCCTGAACTTAATGGTAAGAAATCTAGTGTTCCATTTTTAAGTATGATGTTAACTCTTGATTTTTTTTTTTTTTTTTTTTTGTGGCTGTTTTCTATCAAGTTGAGGAACTTTCTCGTTTTCTAAAAGTTTTTATCATGAATGAGACTAGGATTTTGTCACAAGGTTTTCTATATCAAATAATATGTTCATACCATTTTTAGCTTTAGCTTCTTGATGAGGTAGATTATATTTATTAGTTTGAAATATTAAACCAATCTCGCATGGCTGGAATAAATTCCACTTAATTATGAAGCATACTTCTTTCTCTGCATCATTGGATTCAATTTGCTAATATTTTGTGGCAGATTTTTCCATGTGCTTTATGGAAAATATTGGTCTATAATATGGCAGTAATATCTTTAACTGGCATTTGTGTTAGTGCAATGTTGAACTTAGAGGAAGTCTTAAGAAGTTTTCTCTCTACTTGTATTTTCTGGAGAGATTGTACAGAATTAGTGGCATTCTTTTATAAGTCTGTCACAATTAACAAGTTAACCCATCTGGGCCTAGTGTTTTTAAAACAATTTTATTAACTATCAGTTTAAATACTTCAATATATATTTATTAAACCCTTTAGGATGACATGTTTCTTATTTGAGTTTGAGCAATTTGTTTCTTTTAAGCCACTGATTTCCTCTAAATTATCACATGGCGGCCACATAGTTCAGTATAGTATTTCTTTATTATTCTTTTAATGTCCATAGAATCAATATTGATAGAAAATCTGTGATTTGTATTTTCTGTACATTTAACTTTAGGTAGATTGGCTAGAGTTTTATTAATTTGGTTAATCTTTTCAACTAGCTAGCATTTTATCATTGATTTTCTCAATTTTTTGTTTTCAATTCATTGATTTGTGGTCAAATCTTCATTATATCTTTCCTTCTATTAGTGGTAAACTTAAATTGTTTCTCTTTCCATAGTGTCTTTAAGATACTGGTTTCAGAACTCTCATTTTTAAATTATATGCATTTCATATGTAAATTTCTTTCAAATCACTGCTTTTGCTGCATCTTGCAATTTTGGATAGTTTGAATTTTCATTTGTATTCAGCTTGTATTTTTTAGTTACCCTGAGCTTCTTTGATTCAATTATTAATGTTTTCAGGTTTAGCTGCAAGTATTTATGATTTTCCTGCTATCATTTTACTATTATTTTCTAGTTTAATTCAACTATAATCTGAGAACATATTTTGCATAATTTTTACTTTTTTTTTTCTGAAATACTGGGATGTTAAACCCAGCCCTTTCTACATGCTAGGCAAATGCTCTGCCATTCAGCTGCACTTCCAGCCCCCTTTCTATTGTTTTATTTTGAGACATGTCTCACTAAGTTGTTCAATAGCCTCTGACCTCAAACTCATGATTCTTCTGCCTCAGCCCCCTGAGTTGCTGGAATTACAGTCATGCACCAGGATTCTTGGTAAGTTTTACTCTTTTAAATTTAGTAAGGTATGTTTTATATACACAGTACAGTCTATCCTAGAAAATGTTTCATGTGTGCTTGAGAACAATGTGCATTTTTATGCTGTCTGATGAAGGATTCCAAAACTGTCCACTAATCAGGTTGATGGATAGTGTCATTCTGTTCATTTATATCTATATTTTCTTCTCACCTTATCTATCAAGTACTGAAAGAGAGGAGTTAGGTGTCAATCATAATGGTAGACTTTTCTGTTTCTATTGTTAGTAGAGTCAGTTATATCACATTTCCATGCTCAGTTTTTTTGTGCATGTACATCTAGTATTCTTGTCTTTTCTTGGAGAAATGGCATGTTACCATATGCAGTACCGCACTATAGACTTGATAATTGTTTAAAATCTGCTTTCTTGAAAATTATTCAACTATTCAACTTTTTTTGCTTGATGTAAGGGTGGTTTATTTTTCTATA